>PVKA01007132.1:60631-79748 GCA_004027165.1 Ctenomys sociabilis | reverse complement strand
CTTAGCTCTTTGCTTTGTGTTTTTTATTTTGAGACAGGGTCTAGCTAGGTTGCCTGGGCTGGGCTCAAAACTTGCAATCCTCCTGCCTCTGCTTCCCAGAGTGCTGAAATCCCAAGCATGTGTCACCACACTGGGCTTGGCAGCCGAATTCTAATGACAACTAACTCTTTATGTGTCTTTCAACAGTAATACATATTGCTGCATCTCACCATATGGAATATATCTGGGCACTGATGTTGGCTGTAACGCAGCTTCAGTATCCCTGGTGTCAGAGTCTCAGAAGGCTCATGGAACGGAGAGGGACACCCCTTAAGAGTGGAAAGTGATTACATAGGATCTGACCATCTTGAAAACCATTATTAGTTAGGATGAGCACTAGAGGAATAATCTGCTTCTCAGCTTTAAATTCTTTATTGAAGGGAGTTTACTCAATTCTCACACCTTCATCAGTGAGTTTCTCTCTCCTGAAGCCTGCAAATGCCCTGAGGCCCAGTCTCCTGAGCCCAAAAGTAGACTGAGTGGAAATTTTTCAGCAGTTACTGTGGCTCAGCTGAAGATACAGCTGAGACCTTGTCATTTATGTAATGCTTAGGGAAGTGGTTCCTTAATTCAGTCTTTGTCTATCTATGTGAGTGTGGGTGTTCTTGTTTTTTAAAATAAAAACAGGGGCCTAGGACCGGCCAAATAGCTCAGTGGATTAAAGCAGGCAAGTTGAAGGGGCCTGGTTGGATCCCTGGGCCTGCTGTGCCAGCCCTGCCCCTGGGGTACGCTGGGACAGTGATTGATTTGAGATTGGGCATGGTGGTGTGTGCCTTGCCTGTAACCCCAGCTCTTGGGAGGCTGTAAACAGGTGGATCACTACAAGTCCGATCTAGTAGTGAGACCCTGAACACCCTATAAGCCTTTCCCTAAAGTATAAAAAAAGAAGCAGGGCCTTGCTATGCAGTTCAAGCTAGTTTTGAACTCACACTTCATAGACAACACTGGCTTTGAACATATAGCAGTCCTCCTGCCTTGGCCTCAAGTGCTGCTGTTATAGACATGCATCATTATACTGGGTATCGTGCTCCTTAGGTGTTTGAGGAAGGGTACCAGTGTGTGTGATTTAACAAGGATCTTCTGTATATCAAAACAGTTAAAAGTTTCTAAAGCAAAATAGGGGTGCTATATGAATTCAGTTTTCTCTTTAAAAGACTAATCGGGCTGGGAGAGGGTGTAACTCAGTGGAAGATCATTTTGCTAACATTTGAGGCCCTGAATTGCAGCTCTAGCACTATGTCTGTCTATATCTGAATGCGCACCTCTATCTCTGTCTCCATCTCTGTGTGATCTAGTGTGGTCCAGGAAGCAGTTCTCTACACTGAAAATCCTGAGCTACAGCTCCTGCGTGGCTCATTTCTCTGACATGAAGGCGTGATAATGAATGGCTCAGTAGAATAAGCACTTGCCTGGAAAGTACAAGGGCCCGAGTTCAAACCCCCCCCCCCCCAAAAAAAAAGAAAAGAAAACGAATTTTGGAAGTTGTATCTGGTCAAGCGTTGAGTTGTGTCTTCTGCCTCCAGAGCTTTGGGCTACAGTGCAGTACCTGTTTCTTCATCATTCTGCACTTGCTTCCCTACTAGCTTATTCCCTGGGACACTGTCCTGGGGTGAAGACTTTCTTCCGATCTTCTTGGAGAGATAGCAGCTGTTGGAAGGGTGGGACCATGGCCTGGGTGGGCCTCCTAGTGCAAGCTCTGGAGCTGAGGGCAATAGGAATTTAAGAAATTTATTTATTTATTTATTTATTTATTTATTTATTTAGGAACTGGGGATTGAACTCAGGTACTTGCGCTTGCCAGGGAAGTGCTTATTCCACTGAGCCATCTCCCCTGCTCCAGCTGAGGGCAATAGGGAGAGCATGGCTGTCTCAGTTCCCCCCACAGGGAGACCATGGGGACTGAGGGGGATAGGAGCCCCTGCTGGGAGAGGAGCTGCCCTAGGGTGTGCGGCAGGCACCTGAGGAGCCAGTGAGCTCAGGCTTCTTGGGCTGAGTCATGGGCCATGTTCAGAGCCCTCAGCAAAATCCCCACTGGGACCAACTGGGTCAGAGGGCTCACATGGCAAGAGTGAAACCCAGCACCGCTTTGCAGCCACTTGTAAGCAGATCCAAAGGGAAGAAACAGTGTCACCTAAGGGCTGTGCTTTGATTGCTGATGACCATGGTCATGCTGACAATTTAACATAGTAATGAAGTGTTTTCCTTCTTTTAGTCACATAGAAAAAATCACCACGTGGCAAGACCCTAGGAAGACGATGAATCAGCCCCTGAATCATCTGAGCCTCCACCCTGCTGTCACTTCCACTCCAGTGCCCCAGAGGGCCATGGCTGTGTCCCAGCCAAATCTGGGTAAGCCCTGAGCTTCGGTGCCCCACTGAGGGACTGGTGTCCAGCCAGGGGTGTAGGGCTCCGAGGCAGCTCTGGTGTCTCCCACCCTCTCTGTGAACCCAGCTGCTGTCCTTGCTACCTTTCCTTCCTGCTACACTTCCTCCTGGTCCTGACCCCTGGTTCGTGACATGATACCATGATACATGATGCCTTTGGTTCACCCTGCAGTCCTCTCCTCAATCAAGTGTTTTGAAGATCACCCAGGCTTCCTGTCTTTGTCTACACTAATGCACGTGGGGCTCACACCCCTCTCTTAGCAGTCTGGTTTCTGAAGACAGTGTGTGTCTAGCAGCAGGTGAAGCACTTTTGTGCTTTCCTTCTCTGAATCCTCATAAACACCTCTCAGCAGCAACAAAATCCCCATGGTGTGGACAAGGAGACCTTCCCAAGCCCTACAGCTTGTGGACAGCAGAGCTGGAGTTTGGACCATTGTTCCTTTGATTTTTTTTTTTTTTTTTTTTTTTTTTTTTTTTTTTTTTTGTCTTTTTGAGACAGGGTCTCACTATGCAGTTCAGGCTGGCCTTAAGCTCACTTTGTAGCTCAGGCTGGTCTCGAACTCACAGCAATCCTCCTGCCTCAGCCTCCCGAGTGCTGGGATTACAGGCATGCGCCACCACGCCCAGCGTTCCTTTGATTTTTGAGTGCAGTTAAAACAGACGTGGTGGAGCATGTTTGTAATCCCAGCACTCTAGGAGGGCTGAGGCAGGAGGACTGGAAGTTTGAGCCCAGCCTGGGCAACACAGCAACCCTGTTTCAAAATAAGAATTGAAAAAGAAATCAAACCCAGAAGGGTTGTTTGATCCAGTCCCTTGGAGAAATAGTAATGATTAAGGCTGTAATAACAAATGGTAAAATAAGGTGGAAAGTGAAAAATTGTGTTAAGGTTGTTTTACCTACTGGGAATCCACCTTAAATTCACTCAGTGGTGCTAACCTTTGCATACTGAAAGTGGTTTCTCACCTTCCCTTCCCTGGGATTATACAGTTTACTTTTCATTCAATTCCAGTGTTCAGCTGTGAGTTTTAGTCTGAGAAGAGAATATTTCTGCTCACTACATTTACTTCAAAAGCACTAAGGTTCTGTCCCCTAGATTAAGTACAGCAAAGGAGTTCTCTCCAGCCTCCAGAGCTCCAGGGCAACCAGTTATTTTGTTAGGCATTTTCTTCCTTCCCCCTGAGGGATAAATATAAAACAGGGACAATTTCCTTACTGGTTTCAGGTTGGGTGTGGTGGCCCACACCTATAGTCTCAGCACTTGGGAGGATGAGATTGGAGAATCTGTGAACTCAAGGCCAGTCTGGGCCACTTAGTGAGTTTTAGACCTGGACTAAGGAGACCCTGTGCCAAAAAAAAAAAAAAAAAAAAAAAAAAAACTGAGGGAAAAGTGTTACTGTTTTCATAGAACTTTCTATTTATCAAACAGTCCAGAGACTGCTTTATTCACAGCACAGTTAATTTTAGGCAGTGAAAAGAATGTCCTGCTGGATACTCAGGAATGAATAGGATAAGGAGGCAGTGTCGTTCCAGCCACCCTTGCCTCTTGCTGTGCGTCCTTCCACAGAGAGATTCTGACTTGAGCAGACCTGAGCTCTGTGGGGTGTCTGCACCTTCTTTTCCAGGCTGGTGGGCTTCCTTGTCTGAAGGGCAATATGAGGCAAAGGGCCCAGGTCCTTCTCCCACCAGGGTCAGCCAGAGCTTCCCACCCCTCTTCATCCTGGATATGTATAAGCACTCACAGAAGGCAGGTACCGCCGCCAGGAAGAGATCTCGGGTGAGGTGGCGACAGACTGGGCCATGACTTCTTTCTTGCTTTTAATTTTCATTAAAAATTCTTTAAAAAATTATTACAATTTTGTCTCTAATGCTTGTTTTGGATGCTGCAGATAGAGCTGAGGGCCTCATGACCCAACACGTCTAGAAAACATGTAGTGTTTCCAGTTCCATGGCCTGAGTTCCCACACAAGTGCTGGTGTGTGATGACCTGCCTTGCACCTTGCTTTTCACATCTTTATATGGCCACATTCTTTTTAGAAAATGCCTAATAGCCCAATACACCATTAACCTATAATTAGTTTATTTAACTACTTCTGCCTAATGGATATCTTGTGTGGCTGGTGTGTTGCTAGTACCCAAAACCTGGGTGCAGTACGCCTACTCATGCTTTTTTATGCATGGTCTTTAAGAAGAAATTATTCAAGTGAGCTGGGTGTGGTGGCCCACACCTGTAATCTCAGCACTTGGAAGGCTGAGGCAGGAGAATCAAAGTAAGTTCAAGGTCAGCCTGGGCTACACAGAGTTCAAGGCCAGCAGTCCCCACTCCAAAAATTATCCAGGTAAGAACTAGACTAATTAAGGTTGTTGAATGCTTAAGTTTTTATTAAGGCCAATGAAGGCCAACCTGCAGGTGTACACACACCAGTGGTCCACTGGTATGAGTACGGTATCTCCCCAAAAGCTGTAAACATTCAGATGCGTATTCCTGTGAGCCTAAGCACAATGCCATACTTTCAGCATTCTAATAAATAAAAGTAGTGCGTTTGTAAAATTTTGTTTTATTCATATATTTTAGATACACATAATGATGACATTCTTCATAGGAAATTTATACCTGTATGTCACATCTGGATTCTTTTTTTTCCCATTCCTCTCTTCTCTCTCCTTAGAAAAGCTGTTTCTATTATTTCATTCTGTTCTTTTTTTTCTTCCCCTGTTTTCCTGTCCCCTCCCGTATCCCTTGCTCACCTTCTCATTTGAATATTTTCTTCCCCTCCCCCAGAATCTCATATGTATTTTAGTCCTTATTTATACTTTCAGTTTCTCACACCAGAGATATTTGAACATGTGTCTAATTTATTTCACTTATAAGAGTATGACCTCAAGGTGCAAATGTCTCAAGCTTATCTTTCTTTATGGCAGAGGAGTCGTACTCCATTGTAGAAAAAAAAGTCAGATCTTTTTTTATAAGTTGGTGAACATTTAGGATGTTTTGAAGATTTAACTATTGCCAACTGCTGCTAGAAGCACGGATGTGCATAGCTTGCTGTTAAAACATTTTCAATTTTTCTGGAAGATACTTAGGAGGAAAACGGCTGGGTCAAATGGAACCTCTGGTCCTAGCTGTTTGAGGAATCTGCACTGATTTCCACAGTCATTGCACCAGTCTGCACTCCCACCAACAGAGGAAAAGGGTTCTTTTTTCCCCAAAAACACTTCAGCATTTGTTAATGGTTGACTTCTTGATGGTGGCCATACTTTCTGGAGTGAGATGGAATCTCAGTGTTTTAATTTGCACCTCTCAAAGGACCTATGTTGTTGAACATTTTTTCATGTATTTATTTGCTGTTTCTATTTCTTTATCTGAGAAATATGTATTCATCTCAGATGACTTTTTTTTTATTAAGTCTTTGAATTTGGGTGAGACTATTTATTTATTGGCAGAACCAAGGATTAAACTCAGGCCCTTATGCTTGCCAGGCAAGCGCTTATTCTACTGAGCCATCTCCCTGGACCCCCTGTTCATTTATTTTGAGTTCTTTATATATTCCATATATCACTTTTGTCTGAGGAACAGCAGGCAAAACTTTTGCCCGTGCTGTGGGTTGTCTCTTCACTGTGCTGGTGATTTCTCTTCCTGTGTAAAAGCTTTTAATAGGATCACAGTTGTTGATTCTTTGTACTATTTCATGTGTGATATGGCTTGTGCTCATAAAATTTTTGCCTATATCCATATCTTCAAGAGTTCTACGTATTTCTCTCCTAGTACATTAGGGTTTCTTTTTTAATATTTAGATTTTTGATCTATTTTGATTTTACCTTAATATATGGTGAAAGATATGGATGTAGTTTTAATCTTTAGCAAGGAAAAGCCAGTTTTTCTAGCACCATTTATGAAAGAGGCTGTCTTTCTTCCAGGGAATGTGCTGGGCTCCTTTGTCAAAGACAAGGTGGCTCAAGGTGTTTGGAATTATTTCTGTATCTTTTAATCTATTTTTGGATGTTTGGGCCTGGTATTTTTTTGCCAGTACCCTGCTGGTAAGAGTCACAGTAGGTCTGCAGTATAATTTCAAGTCAGCGATTTTATTTATTTATTTATTTACTTATTTACTTATTTATTTATGTGGGACCAGGGATTGAACTCAGGCCCTTGTGCTTGCCAGGAAAGCACTTATTCCCCTGAGCCATCTCCCCGGCCCCACAAGCCAGGGATTGTGATGCCCTATGCCTTGTTTTTGTTGCCCAGACTGACATTTGCTATTGTAGCAAATAATAAATAAAAAACAGACTTCCCCAAATTCAAATTCTCTTCTGGTTCCAAATAAATTTTAGGATTATGTTTCCTTTTTCTGTGAGATATGTTACTGGTATTTTGATTGGGATTTTATTAAGTATATATAACAATTTTGGGAGTATGGCCATTTTCATTATATTGGTTTTTCCTACCTAAGAACAAGGGATATTTTTCCATTTTTCTGATACCATCTTTGATCTCCTTTTTCAGAATACTAGTTTTTAGTGTAGTGATCTTTTACTTTATTAGATTGATTCTTTGGTATTTCCCTTTTTTTTTTAATGCTATTGTGAAAAGTGTTCTTTCCCTAATTTTTCTCTCAGTTTGTTATTTGTGTTTAGGAATGGTACTGATTTTCTTTTTTTCTCTTTGAGACAGGGTTTTAATATACAATTCAGCCAGATATTGAACTTGCAGTGATCCTAATGCTTTAGCTCCCAAGTGCTGGTTTACAGTCCTGTGCCACCACACCTGGCCTGCTATTGACCTTTGAGGGGTGTTTTGTGTGTGTGTGTGTGTGTGTGTGTGTACACCTAGCTCAGATATGGGGTTGGGGCTGGTGCAGCATGTGGTGCTGGGGATCTAACTGTGGTTCCTGTGCTTGCCTAAACTTGCCAAAGCAGATGCTTTAGATTGCTGAGCTATCTTGCTGGCCTGATTTTTGAGTGTTGACTTTGTATCCTGCTACAGAATTTGGTTATTAAATCTAGGGGGTCTTTGGTGGAGCTTTTGTGGTCTTTTGTGCAGAGTATCATGTCACCTACAAATAATATTTTGTGTGTGTGTGTGTGGAACTGGGGGATTGAACTCAGGAGCTTGCATTTGCCAGGGAAGCACTTATTCCACTGAGCCATCTCCCTCACCCTTACAAATAATAATTTAACTTCTTTATTTCCTGTCTTTATTTCTTGAATTTCTTTCTCTTGTCTAATTGCTCTGGCTAATGTTTCCAGAACTATGCTGAATGAGAGTGGTGACAGTAGACTTCCTTGTAGGAAGTTCCTGATTTTAGAGTGAAAGCTTTCAGTTTTTTGTCCATTAAGTATGATGTTGGCTATTGGTTTGTTATAAAAAGCTTTTATCAGATTGAGGTAAAGACCATCTGTTCTAAATTTCTTCAGAGTTTTTATCATGATTGAGTGTTGGGCTTTGTCAAAAGCTTTTTCTGCACTTACTGAGATGATCATGTGATTTTTTTTTTTTTTTTTTTACTTTGGTTCTGTTGCTATGGTGTATTACATTTTACGATTTTCATCCCTGGGATGAATCCAACTTGTTCACAGTATTTATAATCTTGATGATTTGCTGCATTCTGTTTGCCAGTATCTTATGGCAGATTTTGTGTCTATGTTCATTTTGGAGATTGGCTTGTAGTTCTCTTTATTGGTTGGATCCTGCTCTGGTTTGGGTATTAAAGCAGGGAATTTCTTAAGACACATGACCGAGGGTTTTTCCAACAATATTTTAGTATTTGCTTAGAGTCGCTGTAGAGAATCACGGACCTGTCCCAAGGATGGACATTTAATCAAAGAATGCCATGGATGCTCCAGAGCTCAGGAGAAAATTTAGTCACAATGGAGTCCTAATATATAAATGATTTACTCAAAGTATTTCATTTTAAATTACGTATCTGTCTGTGGTTCATACTCATTATCATTAAATCTTTAAAAAAAATATATGTTTGGTACAGGGTCTCACCATGTAACTCAGACTCATAATGATCTTCTTGTCTTGGCCTCCTCAACACTGAGATTAGAGGTGTGCGCCACCATGCCTGGTTTTGGTGGCTGGCACAGTGCACCTGGGGTTCAAGGATGGGCACAGCATGCAGAACAGGGATCAAACCCAGGTCCTTGCACTTGCCAGACAGGTGCTTATACCTCTGAGCTTTCTCCCCAGCCTACCATTAAATCTTGATGATAAAATGAGCAGATCCTTTTCCTCTTCCTTCTTGTGTTTTTTAATCTTATTTCTCATTTTTAAAATTAGAACTATCATACTTTTTAATGTAATGTAACTGACAGGCAGACTTAAGTGATAGGTTCCATTTAATGGAAGGTATGTAGGTGAAAATGTCAAAGTAAAGTTACTAGGCATTCGTCTCTGATGATAGAATCAGTACCTTTTTAAAACTAACCTGGTGTATTTTTAGAGTGTAATGTTCTATAGTGTAGGTAGACGGACCTACCAGACTTGACATGTTGACTCTGTTTGCTGTCAGTATGGTGAGCTGGTAGATGACATAACTGTACCTCTATTTCTCCAAGTGCAGATTGGGGGTTATTGATAGCAGGAGTGGACTACAGTGGGTTTACATATGCAAAATAGAACAATACCGGGCACATAGTAAGCCAAAATAAGTGTTTTTGTTGTTTCTGCTCTTTGTGGAAAGAAAAGTTTTGTTTTATTTTATTTCACTTTAGTGTGTTATGTTGTAAGAGACAATTTCATTTTTTGTCACAAAGGTTGGTTGTCCTCAAAATTCTTTTGGCCTGGCTGCAAAGTGCTTTAAATTAGGAACACTGCATGCATTTCTTTCAGTGAGGATAGCACCCTCTGGTGGAAATGTATCAGCTCCTCTTTCCCAGGAAACATCAGTGAGGATCTTATTTCTAGTTCTATTTTGATATATTCCTAAAGCGTGACGTGTAAATTTAAACATGCTTTAATTGTGAGGAGAGAGATATGTCCCTTCAGGTCAGCATGGATTAATGACTTTTTAAGCATACAAGACCATTTCCAAGATTGGCAGAATTGGATGTTGAGACTCCCTGAATTTTCAAAGTCCTAGGTGCAGTGGAATAGGCTCTAAAGGGGAAAGTTCCAAAAATTTTCCACTTTCAAATAAACATCTGTTTGGTGTAATTTTAAGTGGCATTTCAGTTTTTGTGTATGTCAATTTGATTGACTGTAATGTTTTATCCAACTTAATTTTCTGTGGATAGATTGGTGATTTTCGATCCCCAAACATTCCTAGGGAAAGACAGGAGAAAGGAAGCCCTGCCTGGGAGGATTTAGGTAGCAAAGAAGTGAGAGTGCTTAATGGAAGGTGTACCTTCGTTTTCACTAGGAGGTTAAAACCATTGATTTTGAGACAGGTCTTGCTGTGTAGTTCAGGCTGGCCTTAAACTGGCCTTAAATGTTACTGTACAGCCTACTCTGGCCTCAAACTTGCAGCAGTCCTGTTGCCTCAGCCTCCGTAGTGCTAGGATTACAACCATATACCACTGTAGCTAGCTTGATTACTCACTCTTAAGTAACACAGTGAAGGAGGAGAATTATTATACATATGAAGGTTTCTTTTTCATAATATAGACCAGATGGAATTTCATATTTTAAGTAGGCTGTTGGCTTTAACCGCTGTTACTACCCATTAAAAAATGTAAATACAGGCTGGGCATGGTGCTGCACGCCTGTAATCCCAGTGCTTGCGAAGCTGAAACCAGGAGAATCGTTGTGAGTCCAGTCTGTGCAGTGAGACCCCTTAGACCCTGTACTAAAATATATATAAAAAAAAAAATAGACAAAATCAATGAATGAGGCCAGGGAGATAGCTCAGGTGTAAGTGCCTACTTGGTAAGTGTAAGGTTCTGAGTTTAATCCCTGGTACCAATAAATAGGAAAAAAAATTCAAAGTAAAATAATAGTGTAACAGTGGTTAATACATTGTATATTGTTATTTAATTGTTATTTAACTTAGTTATTCAAAGTACAAGATGTAGGCATTTAATTGTCCAAATAATGTTAGTGCAAATCTTTCTTGTCAATGAACTAAGAGAAATTAGATGTGTAACTTTCTTAAAAATAAAGTAAAATGTGTGTTTATTAGTATCTGTTGGCAGTGCATAATGATTATATTCATCATGGGGATTCGTACATATACATAGTACATTTTAATTCTCTGTAGTTTCCTTCCTTCTCCCCTCCCTGAAAATTTTTTAAAGGAAAAATAAAAACTGAAAGGGAAGGTGGAGGCTGGGAGAAAAGCCTGTCTCCACAGGCCCTACTGTAAGGCTCGAACTGAGTCCTTCCTCAGGGTGTGGTGGAAGTGAGGGTGCCCCAGGGTGACCTGGGCAGGAACCACTTTGTTTGGTGGTTTCTGGGTAGAACTTGAAGTCAGATTGACTCTCTCTTGGGTTAGACATTTACTAGTTGGGTTAGTTATTTAACCAGTCCAGATTTCACTTTCCTTATCTGTAAAATGATGATACTGATAGCACCTACCTAGGAGAGCCAGTTTGATTTTAGGTACTGTGAGCCCTCAGGCAGTGTTTCATTGTGGGATGGTGGCCTGGAATTCCTCCCCTCCCTGGCCCCTGGCTGCTCAGAGGAAGGGCAGTACTCTCAGGAAAACCCGCTGGAACAGGGCAGCTTTTATCTTTAAGCCACATTTGCTTACTAAGTGTGACATGGCTGGTGTGCTCCTGAGACAGCAGCATGGGCTAGAGAGGCCAGAGCCTGGCTGGGGTGGAGGGGCTCCCCTCTGTCTGCCTGTGCTGTTCTCCACACAGCAAAACTGTAGCTCCGTGAGCTAGCCTGTACTTTAAATAAAGTGTTTTCACCGAGAGAAAGGGACTTGGGGGATCCCCCCCCCCCTCCCCCGTGATAATCCTAGCTATGGGTGGTAAATCAGGGCGCACCCTGGCTGGGCCACACAGTAACGGAGCTCTTGGCTGGAACAAGGCCCCAACCTGTGTTGCCAGTGTCCTCCCAGACAGGACGGGAAAAGTCAGACCGAAACAGCCTCACCAGACTGCCAGCCCTGGCCAGCTCAGACACTCGGGAAAGTGCAGCCAATATTTTTAAGACTGTAGGAATTTTTTCTAAAAAAATAAACAACACACACATACACTTTTCCCTTTGAAGATGTACTCCCCAGCACCCGAGGCTGTGTCCTCCAGGTCTGTGTCTTGGTTTGTACTCAAATTATAAACACATGTGTGGGGCTTTTGTTTTCAGAGCGTGCTTTTCAAGACAAGACGGAAAATCTTGTCTCTGCTCAGTTTGCTAACTTGGCCCATTCTTCCCTCCAGGAAGTGTGTAGAGACACTTAGAAAATAAAATAGCTCACGGGCACCACAGCCTCATGTTGCTTGAACATAGAAAGGTACCCTGAAAGAAAGTTCACTGGATTTCGACATATGTCTTGCCCACCCCCTCTTCACCCTGATGCCCCGCACAGCAGACAGCCAGCTCCCTGGACATTTCCTGGTCTGAGGCTCTTCCGTACCTCAAAGTGTGTGGCTGTGCAGCATGAACTGAGCAAGGGAGGGTGCCCCATGCGCAGAGCAGGAGGGCCCGGGCCG
The DNA here is from genome assembly GCA_004027165.1 of Ctenomys sociabilis. Taxonomy (NCBI): domain Eukaryota; kingdom Metazoa; phylum Chordata; class Mammalia; order Rodentia; family Ctenomyidae; genus Ctenomys; species Ctenomys sociabilis. The sequence goes on along the minus strand of PVKA01007132.1, from coordinate 67,727 downwards.
AGTTGTGTGCTGAGCCCTCGTGCTTCTAGGAGAGCAGTTGTGGGCCCACAGAGGGCAAGATGGCTCCTGGCTTTTAATTTTTTATTTTTTTGCCTTTTTGAGACAAGGTTTCACTATGCTGTTCAGGCTGGCTGGAGTGCTGGGATTACAGGTGTGCACTGCCAAGCCAGGTGAAGCGAAGCCAAGCCAGTGGGGCCTGTGAGAAAGGGCCTTCTCTTTGCACTCCTGTAATACCAGTTCTTAGGAGCCCAGGGCAAGAGGATCACCCCAAGTTTGAGGTCAGCCTGGACTGCATTATGAGTTCAAAGTCAGCCTGAGCTATACACATGGTGAGGCCTCGTCACAAACAACCCAGAACCATCACACACACACACACACACACACACACACACACACACACACACACACACACGCATGCGCACAAAACCCAAACTAAAAAGAGAGAGTTTTTTTGATTAGAAAAGAAGAGTTTTCTGGGGCTCAGGAGATAGCTCTGTGGTCTAAGCACCTGCCGGGCAAGTGCAAGGACCCAGGTTCCTTCCACATGCCATACCAGCCACCGAAACCAATCGTTGTGGTATATGCCTGTAATCCCAGCCCAGGGGAAGCTGAGACAGGAGGATCACTACAAGTCCAAGCTGCTTAGGGAGAACCTGCACTAAACAAACAGACAAATAAATGCTTTAAAAATTTTTTTTTAAAAAGGAAGAGTTTGCAAAACACCAAAGAAAATCTGTATTATTTTCTTAGATTTTCAGTATATTTTCAAAATTGAATCCAGTCAACACTATTAAAGACCACTCTTAGGCTTTTCCCAAAGGAGATTCTTCATAATTTCTTTTTCTTTCTTTTTTTTTAATGGAACTGAGGATTGAACTCAGGCCCTTGTGTTTGCCAAGGAGCACTTATTCCACTGAGCCATCTCCCCAGCCCCAGTTTCTTTCTTTTAAAACATTAAAAAAAATCTATGAAATGGGAACTCCAGAAGACATTTTAACTGTTAGTTTTTTAATGTGACAAAGTGGGATGTACTACTAAATAAAGAGAATTTATATTTTCATGGTTTTATTCTACTTATCTGAATTTTTCCGGTTTTTCACTCTTTCCCTCCCTCCCCCTCTTTCTTTCTTCCTATCCCTCCGCTCCCCTCCTCACCCCTCTCTTCTTCTCTCCTCCCCACCCAAGCTGGCCTTACAGTGGCCCTCTGGCCGCAAATCTCCCAAGTGCTGGGATTATAGATAGGCACGTACCACTGTGCCTGGCCACCATGATTATAATTTTGTTTTTCAGATTTATTTGTTTGAGCCAAGGTCTTAGTCTATAGCCCATCTTTGGACTCCTCTGTGTCCCAGGCTTACCTCAAACCTTGTCTTAGCTTCCGTGGTGCTGGGATCATAGTCATACACCATGGTACCTGGTTCCATCCGCATACTTCTAAACCCTAGCCAAGTGCATTATGGGTCATCGGTGTACTGTTGTGCAGGATAAATTTATCCAATAAATCGATTGTATAGTCAACAGTGATTATATTTAGAATTTAGGATTATGGATAATTTTTCTGCACTGTGATTAGATTACTTTTGTAATAACAAGAAGAAGAAAAAGAACAGCTTAGTATGATGGGAGAGGCAGGTGTGTTGGGAAGAAGGCGTTCGGCTCAGTGTCCAACAAGTGACGCTGGCAGTGCTCGGGCTTCTGCAGTTGGGCAGTTCGCCTGGCACGGGCCTTGGGACGACAGGGTGCGCGCACATCCTCAGAGTCTGGCAGCCTGTTCACCCCGATGAGCCTTCCTGGGCTGCTGCTGCTGCTGCTGCTGCTGGCAGGAGCATGCCTGGGCCCCCTCTGGTCATCTGCGTCATGAGATGGAGATTGGGTCTGGGCGAGAGGTGCCACCAACTGTATATTCTTCCATAGTGCTTAGAGAACCTGTTGTAATAAGAACATGAAAACCCACGTGTATACCCAGTGTGTAACTTACGGAAAGGAATACGCTCACCCATGTTTTGACTGAACTTTGTGTTTGAAATATACTTTTTTTGGTGGGTGTGGCACTTGCTTTTGTAATTTTGGCACTTGATGTTAGTCACACAGGAACACTGGGTGACTGAGCACCAAAACCACATCCCAGAGAGTTCTGACCCCAGTTGTACCAAGGAGAGCTCAAAACCAGGGTCAAATGTGTTGCTTGGGATCCAGATGGTTGGAGAGTGTGGTGGAAATTCACTGGGCCAGTTGTCAACTTTCATTTTCATACTTGTCACCAGGAGGGGGCTGTGAGCCAGAGATGGAACTAAAGAATGCAGCAAACTTTGTTTTAGCCTGTTCTGTGTTGGATTTCATTCATTCATCCATCTACTGATTCATTCATTCATTCATTCATTCATTCATTCATTCATTCATTCATTCATTCATAATGGAGTCTAATCTCTTCACCAAGCTATGCATCTCTGGTGAGAGTTTTATAAATACTTTGACAGTTGGGCGTGGTGGCGTAGGCCTGTAATCCAGCATTCAGGAGGCTGAGGCAGGAGGATTGTTGTGAGTTCGAGACCAGCCTGAGATACAAAGTGAGCTTAAGGCCAGCCTGAACTACATAGTGAGACCCTGTCTCAAAAATAAATAAATAAATACTTTGGCATTTTGAGGACTATCCTCTGGGTGGCTTCTAGCAGCCCTCGTGAGTGTCTCTGAAGGGACAATGGCCCTGCTGGGCAGCAGTTCACCCTGCTTCAGCTACAGAGTCCCTGTCTAGGCCCTGGGAAGCGGGGGCGGTCGCACTGCCTTTCGGCTTTGGACATTTGTTCCAGACTGCTAAGTGCTGAGTGACACATTGGCCCTTCTCTTTGATTCTCGCTCGGGACCTCTGGTGGTTCTGTCCCCTGCCTGTGTGTGGCCACCACCTCCTCACTTGGGTCCCCACTGTTGGATTTCTTCTTTCTTTTTGGAAGTCTGAATTTATTCCCTGGGAGTTCTGCAGTTGCTGGTTATCAGTGGTTGCCACTTTTTAGTTTTCCTTGATAAAGTCAGCAAACTCTTACCATCCGAGAGGTTGGCAAAACTAAACTCTCCGTAGTCTTTTCCCATGAAGTGCAGGAAAAATAAGATTTTAAGAGTATTTGAGGCACCAAGATTCAAGAGCATTACCCAGCCTTCAGTGCTGTCCAGTAAGAACTTAATGATTTGGACATTGCTGTCCAGCAAAGAAATGAGAGCGCCACTGTTAACATTCCAAATTGCACTCACAGTTTTTCTCTTTTTCAGTGTAAGCATAATAAATTTGGCAAATCCTTTACCTTTTTTGTGGCCTGATTTTTGAGTGAACATGTATTTATATATATATTAATTTATTTTTCTTGTGCTGGAGATTGCATGTGGGCTTTGGCTTTTAGCTGTATTCCCAGCCCAGTCTCATCAAACTTGGCGTCCTCCTATCTCAGCCTCCCAGAGTACTGAGGTTACACGTGTACACCACCATGCCTGGCCCTGCAGTAACTTTGATGAGTTTTTCTTTTACAAAAGCAACAGAAACATATGGCCAAAATGCAAAATTTCAAAGGTAATATTTAGGGATAAGAAGTCTCCTTGCAACAATGATCCTAGCCATCTTTTCTTCCCCACCTACACCTCTGTGAGTAGCCTTTTTTGTGTTTGTTTGTTCTATGTATTTGATATAAGGTCTCCCTATGCAGCTCAGACTCATAGTAATCCTTCAGTTTCAGCTTTCACAGCACTGAGATTACAGGTGTGTGCCACCACACCTGGTTTCTGTGGCTAGCTCAGCAGCCCTGTGGTGGAGTTGGCACAGTGCTAGGGATCGAACCCTGGTCCCTGTGCTTGCTTAAGCAAGCGCTTAGTCTGCTGAGCTATCTCCACAGCCCCGAGAGCAGCCTTCTTAATCTTCTCTTGGAGGTGTTCAATTCACACATGTATGCTCACCTATTCATATTACCAGATGATACGTCTCGATCCTTTTGAAACTTAGCATATCTTAGAGGGCTTTATAAATTAGTGCCAATAGATGTATTCACTATTTGCCAACAGCACCTAATACTCTACTCTATTGATGTATCATGTCTTATTTAACTAGTCTCCAGAGCTGAGCATTTAGTGACTTTCTCTGACCATCCACAATGATGAACAAGGCCATAGTGCTCATTTTTGCACATCAATCCTTGTGTCATGTGCTATCTGTGTAGGATAATTTTTCAAAGTAGAATTCTTAAACAGGAGTATATGCACTTCAAGTTTTGGTAGATGTTATTTCTTTCCTAAAAGGTGACCACAATGAGCAGTCCTACCATTAAGGAGCATCTTTCTCCATACCTTGGCCTTTGTATCTGCTATCAAACATTTTAGTCCTTACAATTCTGATAGGTACGAATTAGATCCACTGTTCTAATTTTTTTAAAGTTATGAATGAACCTAGGCATATTCTTTTCTTTTTTTTTAATATATAAATTATCACATCATATTAATGGCTATACAGTTTTTGGTGTGAATTTAACCACTGATACTACCATTTATTTTGACATGTCTTTTGAGAAACATGGAGATTATTCTACATTTTTATCATTATAATCTTATGTTACATATTCTTATGTTATTATATTTATCTTTGACTTTTTTTTCTAAGTTTCTTTGGAATATTTGTGCATAAAGTAGAATAATTCTTCTAAAAAATGTAATTTTGACACACTAAATAAGAAGTTGTCCAAAGAGCCACTGTGTTGGGGAGGGTATGTGTTTGGGGTGAAATTTTGTTTTTAAAAGATGGTTTAAGGCCAGTGTGTTGTAAACCAGACACCTGGATTTCTATCCCTGAATGTTCCCAGCTTGCTTATCTATATGTTTTTGACTAAACCATAAATGGAAATTTCATTGGGAGATATTTTGCTTTCCAGTATATGTCATGCATTTCATTCCATATTATTTTTGTCCTTTTCCTTTTTAGTATTCTGTTTCTCAGATACCAGTGAAGAGTGAATTAGGAGTTTTTGAATTTTGCCAAGACTTAAATATTTGCAGAGCTGGAAAGAAATAAAGTAGGAAAAAGAAAAGTGAATGAGGCTAATTTAGTCCTGTCTCCCAAGGCTTTGATTTAGTGCTTCAAGGCTCTCACTTCAAATATCAACACAAATACTCTTCTGTTTCCACTGCTGTCCACTGCGATAGTGGCTGACTGAGAGAATTACAATTTCTAGCCAAATGGAAGTGGGCATTCTATCTTAACAAAGAAACACCTGGGCCATCTCTGATCTGGATGCTTCTGGACACCTTCGTTTGCCCTGCTCTTTTGTGGCTATTGCCTGCGGCACCCCAAGCAGTGCCTGCTCCCGAGAAGGACGCATTGCAGCTCCCCAGCGTGCCTGGTGTGTTGGGCTTCCTTTCTTTGTGTCTGGTTTCCCTTCAAGTGCACAATGTATTTTCCCTGTGATCTTAGGCAATCTGGGTATCCATAGTATATTTAAAATAGGATGGCTTTGGCCCAAGACGTTCCTAAGCCCTGTGCCCATGTTTGTCAGTCCTTCTTCCATCCTCCACTCTGCCCTTCTTGGTTTTCTCTTCCTCCTGTGCAGCAGGCCCAAGAGGTTGGTGCCCTGACCTGACTCTGTAGAGTGAGGGCTTTTACTCCACATTTTGAACCTCACAGCCTCTGTGGTAGCCCATGGTTCTTCCTATACAAGTTTCTGTCCTGGAGGAAGGGGGCAGCTGTCCATTCATGAAAAGCCTTCCCAGCTAGTCCTGTAGGGTCACTCTGTCCTGTCTTCCTAAATGCTGTTTTTTTTAAAGGAACTATTTAAATAACAGTTGAGGTTGGGGCTGGAGTTGGGAAGAATGGCAGTATGAAGTGTTGGCATCACGTAGCGCAGTTGTGATTTAGGCCCTTCCAAAGCCCAGGCTGTGGGTTATCAAAACCCTGTGTTAGGGCTTTCATTAGTGATTGCTAATCATGCAGAACAGTAACCCATATTTTACAGTTTCTAAGGATCTTGCTAGGTGGAGAATTCTCAAGATCCAGGGAACTTGAGGTGTGTGTTATACAGTTTTTGTTTTAAAATACGTTTCAAAGTGTAGTACAGTTAATTCTTGTGTGTATGTTGCTCAGGTTCTCTTTTTCAGTTATTTATGATGTGCTTACAAAGCCACATTTGCTTATTTTCTGTGAATCTGGAATGATTCCTTGGCCCATGCATTTCTGAATACGTGAAGGTAGTAAGCTAGTTAATGTGTAGGGCTTTTTTTTTTTTTTTTTTTAAATTTTTTCTTTGGAACGGGGGATTGAACTCAGGCCCTTGCACTTGCCAGGGAAGCGCTTATTCCACTGAGCCATCTCCCCAGCCCTGTATAGGGCTTTTTAAAAATTAAATGTACAGTAATTGAAACCAGGGCATTTATACTGAGCTACATCCCCAGCCACGATTGTTTTAGTTCACCAGGATCTTGCTGAATTGGTAAAGAACCTAAGCCAGGCTTCAACTTGGGATCCTTCTGTGCTGCTTTTCAAGAGAGCTGGGCATGGCCCAGATTGTTCTTTAACTTGGGTTTGTCCAGCCTTTCTTCTTCATTAGACTTAGGTCATACCTTTTGGGCGGAATGGTCAGCGGGGATGTTGTATGCTTCTGCTGAGTGAGATCAGGAGTTGTTCAGAATTACATGTCCCAGTGTGGTGAAGTTAGCTTTGATCACTTTGCTGGAGAAGGGAAGGCACAGTTTATTTATCAAATGGTCCCTCTAAAGATGAAATATGAGGAGAGGCTTTCTGGTCTACCAGGTCTCTATAAGGTTGGCCTAAAGATATATAAATCTGAATGGTGTAGTGTCACACACCTGCAATACCAGCACTCCGAACCTAAAGTGGAGGATCACTGTGCTGTGAGTTTAAGGCCAGCCTAGGCTACATAATGAGTTCAAGGACCGGCTGAACCACATAGCCAAATCCTGTTTCAAAAAAAAAAAAAAGGCACGTAAATGCCCTCCAAATAAGACATGTAAATTCTCCCCCCCCCAAAAAAAAGACATAAATCCTTCTCTTTAGAATTACTAGCAAGTGACCATTTCTAGCTGCCCAATTAAGCTTTGCCCAACATCATACTGG
>PVKA01007132.1:6211-60531 GCA_004027165.1 Ctenomys sociabilis | reverse complement strand
AAATGAACCAAGGCTTCCATCTGCTTCTTCCCTGTTCTTGCCTTTCATAAATTATAAACATCAAAAAAATTAAAATAATTAGATTGGAATAAAGAGAGCCTGTGATTTGAGAGAATGCTAGAAGAGGCAGGGAGCAGGGCGCTCACTGCCCCACCCTGCAGCCTTCTGGCCTTGCAGACTGGGCTCTGAGGCTCCCAGGGTTCATACTGTGAGGGCAGCATTTTCAGTGTGGGTGTTAGGTTACATAGGAGGCCACTGTTCACATGGTATTGGGAAAAATGTAGTTTTTCTGTATAAACAGAATCAAGCTATGATTTCTAATGAGTCATCTAGACACTGCAATCTGGGGGATGGCGGCTTCAAAGAATATCTCGGCACTGGACACCACACACGCTGGGTGTGGCTGAATATCAGAGCACCAGACATACCTAAACAAAATTACAAAAATGTAGAGCTACAGTTCTTCTGTTGTGTATTCTGTTGTTTCAGACAGAGTCCTCTTTGGCATACCCTACCAAATAAAATTTAGAGCTGCAAACTCTTATTTTGTTTTGCTTGGGACCCAGGGTCTTCTTGTGTAAGTCTTTAAAAGCGGAGCTGCTTTGGTTTCTATTTCCCCCACCACTGCCCAATCCTCTCCTCCCCAGAGATGGCCTTGAACCAGTGCACAGGGCTGAGCAGCAGCTGTCCAGAGACCCCAACCCTGACCCGCGGCTCTGTGGTTCATGCTATGGAACAGATTGCACCATGTACCTCTGAATCTCTCCACGTCTCCATGTTTTTTTAATCTTTTTTGTTTTCAGCTTTTAACTGAAAACATATAACAAACATATGAGATAACTGCAATGTATGAAATAACCCAGCACTTTCCTGTGTAGTCCAAACAGTGCTGGAAGGAGATTCTTTCTCTGGAGTAGAGGCCCACCACGGAGGCTCGGCACAGCCAGCCAGGCCCTGCGGGTCCTGCATTCTCCCCTCTCCTCTGTTCCCCTGCCACATCAGCTGCCCTGTTTTTGTCCAAGTACCTGAAGCCCACAAGTCAGCAATTACCCACCCTAAAACCTTCACACTTGCTGTCCCTTGCCCTACACTGTCCTCCACCCTGATTTTCATACTGATTTTTTTTCAGGTCACATGTTTCAAAGAGGCCTTCCTTACTTTCTCAGCCTGTCACCTCAACTGTTTGTTCAGAGCTCTTTTTGTTGAAATTATATTATTGGTCTGCTTGTGCATATCTTTTGTTATTTCCTGATGGGCAAGGGCCTTTCCATCTCGCCCATCACTTTCTCTAGAACCTAATCCCAAGGGGAATGAACCGTGCTCTGAAAATGTTAGTATAGCTCTGTTGTGAATATACCACCAACATTAGTATTCCAATACCATTTCATTTCAAAGGCAATTAATTTTGAAGGAGTCTCTAGAGAGCCTCAAAGATCTATGGGGTCAGTCTTTAGTAGATATATGCATACATTTCTCAAAATTTGAGTTTTACCAAATTTCGTGGTTAAACTCTTGTTTACTTTGTCCTGAGTGGTCTCGGTACAGTGTAAAATGCTCACATCACATTATTATCTTTATTTGATGGCTGAAAAAATAGATCTTAGTCTGCCTTTCTGGGATTCCTTCTGAACCAGATGATTTTCCATATTTGATTACTAATTGAAAGTTCTTTGACTGGTTCTTGGCATCTTCGTGTCAATTGTAGGACCTCTTTAAGTAATACAATGCTTACTAAAATAGCATATTCTAGGAGGAAAAAATAAAACACAAGCTAGTAGCTCACGCTGGAGTCATTTCCTCTGCTCCATGTGCAGTACAGCTGTAGATGCTGTTATTTCTGTTACTTAGTTTGGGTTACCATGCTTTGCACCTGGAGTAGCTTTAAAATCATTCAGCAAATCTAACCAATAAAAAGCCTCCATAAACTCTCTCCCAATTAATGAAAATAAATGCATGAATCAGAGTTTCCATTTCCCGCCAGGATAAAAGTGTACCTGTTGTCTGAAGATAATATGACAGCTTTGCTTATGCTGTTGTGGTGTAGCTATGGAATTAAATTCAGTATCACGAAGGTAACTTTGTGCCACCACAAATGAAGCCCCCAGTTCCCACATTTTCCCAAGTTAGATCATTGTTTGCTGAATGTACTTCTCTGTAGGGTGTGCTTCCTGTCCAAGGCCTCTCTCACTCCCTATTTTTTCTGTTTTTTTTTTTTTTTGAGATGACCTCACTTTGGAGTCCAAATGGGTTTGGAATGCACTGCGTAGCCCAGGCTGGCCTCAAACTCTCGATCCTCCTGCCTCAATGTGTGCCACTGTTCCCGGCCACATTCCACTTTCAGTAAGTCTGATAGCTCTTCAGGTGGATGGAATCAAGGCTGTTGCTGTTTGACATGGGAGAAAGAAGGGTTCTTTATAGTCAAAGAATCCAGAAGAAGCTGAGCAGGGTGGTGCATGTCTAATACCAACATTCAGGAGGCTGAGGCAAAGATTGTCATAAAGGGGCCGGGGAGATGGCTCAGTAGACTAAGCACTTCCCTGGCAAGCGCAAGGGTCTGAGTTCAATCCCTGGTTCCACAAAAAAAAAAAACAAAAAAAAGTTTAGAAAGATTGCCATATGCTCTAGGCCAGCCTGGGCACTGGGCAGCATAGTGAGTTCAAGGCCAACCTGAACCACATGGGGAAACTCTGTCTTAAAAAACAAAAACACAAAAGCCATAAAGATATAGGTAGATATTTATAGATTTTTTTGGGGGAAACATTATGAGGAGAACTTACGTCCTTTATATTTCAGTAAACTATACGTTCTGGGTTATATGTTTGCTAGAAAAAAGCTGGTGTCATAGGCATTTTGGGTTTTACATCCAGCAAGATGGCTGGGCAGTTACTTGGACACTGATTTATGGGTCATCTAAAGTTTTTTGTTTTTTTGGGTGGAACCAGGGATTGAACTCAGGATCTTGTGCTTTACAGGCAAGCACTTATATTACTAAGCTATCTATCTCCCTGGCCCAATTTGTGGGTCAGATTATCATTCTCAAGGGCAAGAAAAAAAGGGTAGGAAAATAATTTCTTGGTGCTAACAATTAAAATTTCTTCTGGATACAGGGGTGTATGCCTATAATCACAGCCTCGAGAGGCTGAGGCAGGAGGATGTCCAGGAGTTCAAGGCCAACCTGCACTGCATAGCAAGACCCTGGCTCAAAACAAAATGAAACAGAAATTCAAGGTTTTCTGTGAAGTATGTGCAGGTTGGGCCTGGGAGTCTAAAACTAGAAGGGCTTGGGACATGTGGAGAACCAGTACCCATCTGTCTGGCTTTGGAGCACTTGGAAGTGCTTGCAAGGACTGAAGAGGTCGAGCCAGGAAAGGACACTCTCAGAGCTCTGTGCCTTATCTATGAGCCAGCTGAGAAATTTCCTTACAGATATTCTCACCCGGTCTTGGAATAAAGGCCTCAGTGTAAAGTTGGGATAGTGCAATTTCTTGGTTTAATACTTTACAGATTTTTGGAAGCAAATGCACCCTGAAGTGAAAAGCTGCTTTTTTTGCTGACCCTGTTGGACAGCTAATACAGTTTCTGGGAAATAAGAGAAATAAGAGGCTCATTGTTGGCAGGAGCCGAGAGACACAAGGAAGGCAAAAGGCAGGCCTGCAGCCCCTTCCCTGTGTGTGTCGTGACTGAGTTGAAGCCGGACTGTGGCTGGCTTTTCTTTCTACCTCTGGTAGGCATGTGTTTTCCATCAGACATGGCTGTGAGACACCTGACACTGGCCAGTTCATCCGTGAAGCCATGGACAGCCCATAAACAGGAAAAGGCCTGCAGCTGCACCCAGACACGCTTTATGCTGAATGGAGTGAAAGCGTGGTATGGCTGGGTCTGCACCTAAGCCAGGAGGGACTTACACCTCTGTGTTCCACCCCTTCTACTTGTAGACCATCATTCCCAAAGCCACTGTGGCCAGAAGGTCTCACCTGTGGCACACATTCCGCAGAGGCCTTGTCCCACTGGGGGTTCTCAGAGGTTCTGATCACCTGGTAGCAGTGCTTCTTGTCCCCGTAAGACCCTTTCTGAAATGTGACTTTTCAAAGTTTCTGATTTTTTTTTTTTTTAGAAAGGGGGATTATAGAAAAAAATTCCAAAAAATAAAAAAGAACAAAATACCATGCTATTTTCTGTAAAACTAGGTCACACAGACAGACAGGGCGTGATTCAGTGGTTGGCTTCATCTCTTTAAAGGCAATAAATGAATTAAATTAGTCAGCATTAGACTTCCTGAGGTAGCAAAAAGGAGTCGGCTATCCTTGTTACCAGGTTGGCTCCCCAGGGTGCGTAGGCCAGGGCTCTGCAGCATCTTCCATGCCTCTGGATAGCCCAGCTTTCCGGGGCTGTGTGCAACTTGCGCTGAGTCATTTTGTCCACTAGTTTCTTCATCCCTAAAATGAGTGTATTAGTTGGACTCACTGGATTTATTTATTTAGTCTTTTTGAGGCAGGGTTCACTGTGCAGTTCAGGCTGGCTTTGAGCTCACTTTTGTAGCATAGGCTAGTCTCGAACTCACAGCAATCTACCTCCCCAGTGTTGCGATTACAGGCATACACCAGAATCATTGGTTTGAAAGTGGGTCCCAAGGCCCCACGCCAGGATCTCAGGGGGTATGAGGAACAGCTAAGTCCAGTTAATGTCTAGTCTCCCACAGCTGTGCTGGTTCAACATACTCAAAAAAAATTATTTACAATTCCACCATGATAGCTGAGAAATGCCTGTAAGAAAAGCAGAATGGAAGTGAGCTCTCCAAAATTTAGAGAAGACAGTCGAAGAGGCTGACACTTAAACCGCTCCCATCCCTGTTGGCTCTAGTACAGGCCGCAGGAGGGTTACTGAATGACTCTCTGGACATAGAAGCAGTCTCTTCTTTAAGCTGGACATGGGGCTGGGAGGGAGGTCTACCACTAGTCGAGAGGCACGGGTGAGGATGGATTTAAGACCCTACTGAGCCTGATCACAGTGACCACACATAGAATAGGCCCCTGGCCTCTGCCTGTAATGTGGAGACTGTGACGTGTGTGATCCGTTAATAATAAAACAGTCAAGTGGAATGAGCCCCTACCCAGCAGGGTACTTGGCAAGTAAAGAGGACGCAGCAATTAGAATCTAGTGCTCATGAAATGCAGTTAGAAAATCATATGCTAACAAATGGTTAAAATGTGCCTTCAGGGCTGGGGAGATAGCTCTGTGATCTAAGCAGCCACCTGGCAAGTGCAAGGACTCAGGTTCGATCCCCTGTACCTCATGCTGTGCTGGCCCTGAACTCTGGGTGCACTGTGCCAGCCACTGAAATCGGGCATGGTGGTGGATGCATAATGAGACCCTTACCAAATAAATAAATAAACAAATAAATACAAGATTTTTTTAAAAATGTGTCTTCAAGAAAAAGAATTGATTAGGCTCCAGTTGTGACTCAGTGGCAGAGTGCTAGCCAAGCGCATGTGAGGCCCTGTTTTTAATCTCTGGTGCTAACACACACAAAGTACCCCATGCAATGTGACAATGTGGGCCTATTATTAATTCCACCATTCTGGGAGATGGAGTTAGGAGTATTGCAAGTTCTTGCCCAGCCTAAGTGATTTAGGGAGATCCTGTTTTAAAACAAAAATGTGTCAGGGCAGGATGTCCAGCTGTGGAAATACAAGCATAGTATTTCTTCCTATCAGCATAGACCTCAGAGAAGAGACCACAGAAGGAAATGGGAGGTGATGTCAGACAACCCACGATGGCAGGGCCGGGCTTTTGTTTTCCTATGCAGTGTTGGGCCAGAGTGCTGTGGCACAGTGTGACTGGCTAGGTCCAGTCCTAGTGCTGAGCGGGGTGAAGAGGGGGCTTGCGTCTAGGGTAGGGTAGCCGGCATTCCCATTTGTCCCTGCCTCTGCCCTTCCCCTCTCCCCTGTGTTGATGAAGCAGCCCAAGGCCTTGCATGTGCTAGACAAGCACTCAGCTTCTGCGCTGTACCCCCAGCCCATCATTATGTTAATTTGAAAAAAAAAAAAAAAAAAAGGTCTATAGTTATCATCATTAAATGAAACCAATGGTTTGTTACCAATTTCCAGCCCATAACCCTATAGCTGGTTGAGAATTGTGTTTCAGGACTACTATGGTCCTACTGGTCAGATTTGAAATGTGCTAAAGTTCTTTTTCTTCTGTTTTTGGAAGGAAGAAAGATCCACATCATGATGTTGGTTCTGAGGGGCTAAGGGATGTTAGTCTCCTTCCTAGGCCTTGTTGAGAAGGAGTAAAACCCCAGCCCTCAGGAAGACTTAAGAGTTACCTGGAGTTGCAGAAGAGAAAAGAGTTCAGTGTTTATGAGGAGAGCTTCACTGGAGAGGAATGGCCCCATCAGGATCTAACTGACTTTCATACAACTGAGTATGCATTTGTGGGTGATAAACACTGTCCTAAGTAGTGTTGATTTCCTTAAAAAGTTACAGGGAAGTAGATGTGTGATTTTCATGCTCTGACTGCTTGATGGTAACATGGATTCAACACTGGGCAAGTTATAGGAAGGAGATACTGTTTGGGACACCTGATCTTAGTTCTGAATACTAAATGGCTGTTTTGTAGCATTACCTCCTTTGCTTTTTAAGAGAACACATTAGGTGTTAGGAGAAATTTGGAGTCTGCTGCTATGGCCCAGCCTTTAGGCTGAGGTCATTCAGAGGCGTAGGTGACAAACCATCCTGTTTGCTAGGGACGTTCACTCAGGGAGTTAGAAGTGCAAGCCTTGTGTCCTGAGAAGGCCATGAGTCCCAGGCAAACTGGCCCAAGCAGGGGAGCCTCAGTTTTGGCATTGGATGGGAACAGAGAATGAGGTGAAAGGAAAGCTAATTTCAACCATCTACGAATCCAGAGCATGTGTTGAGGTGTTTCTCATGTATTGGACCAAACTTCTTAGCCTCACCATTCAAACTAAACACCTGTTGTGGAGACACTGTTTCCTGGATTACGGATCAAATGCGTGATCTAGTGTGTCTTTGCTTGTTCTCTGTTTATCCACGTGAGGAAACTCCACTCAGGTTTTCGGGATGAGCCATGCTCTCCCTCATTCCACTGTCAAGGGAAGATGCTGTGTGTTTTTTTTATCATTGGAAGCAAGTTTTTGAGATTTTTAGCCTATGTTTAGATGACTTGACCCCATAGAACCAAGGGTTTTGCTTATCACCTGTGAGAACTAATGTGCAAAGTAAGTCATCGTAAGATTTTCCTGTTAATCAATTTTGCTTATAGAGAAATTCAGCAGATTTAAAAAAAAAAAAAAATGTCTTGCTATATGCACAGACCAACCTGAACTTACATGCAGCCCAGGCTGGGCTCTACCCTCCCATGATCCACCTGCCTCAGGCTCCTGAGTCCTGGGATTACAGGCATTTGATGCCAGGCCCGGCCAAATCTCAGCAGAGATTCGTGCAGTCTTTTATACAGTACTCCTCACTCATTCCCTGGTTATAATTCCTGGTATATTTTTGAGATGGTATCTCACTATGTTACTTAAGCTGACCTCGAACCCCTGGGCTCAGATAATCCTCCTGCCTCAGCCTGTCGTTCTGTTGCTTTGTGTCTTGCTTGGTGACCTCTTACTCCAGGCATGTGAAACTATTTATTTATTACTTGTTCCTGTGTTCCCTCTCTCTGATTTTGAGCTCTAAGTAGCAATTTGGTTAACTTTGGGGGGATGCACTAGCTGGACATGGTGATTGCATATCCCTATAATTCTAGTCCTCTGGGAGGCCAAGCAGGAGGATCACAAGTTCTAGCCTAGGCTGGACAGCTTAGTGACTTAGTAAGACCCTGTCTTTAAAGCTAAAAAAAGGTTGTGCTAAAGATGTAACTCAGTGTGAAGGTCCTGAGTTCAAATCCTAGTATTGGAGAATAGAAGCATATGGTGGGGCTTAATTAATGTTAATTCACATTTAATTCAGGACTGTGCTCATGTATCTGCGGTAGACCAGCATTTCCTAGCATTCCTGCAGAACACTAGTCTTGCAATTCTGAGAAGTTTTATGCCTTTACCTCCCTCACAGAAAGTACTCTATGTACAGATCATAGTATTAGAGGTTCTGAGAAATCTATAGCAAAATAAATTTGTGTAACTAGCAGCTGAAACTTTCAATCTTGTTTGACAGTGGGACAGTGTGGAAGCAGTGTCTCTTTTCTATACTCTTTTAACTTAATGTCTATTTTCTTCCATAAAACACATCATAGACCATATTTTATTCAATTTTTTTTTTCTTTTTTTCAGAACCGGGGATTAAATTCAGACCCTTGCACTTGCCAGGGAAGCGCTTATCCTACTGAATCATCTCCCTGGCCCCTCAAAATATTAAGATCTGTTTTTATATGCTCTGTGAAAACTAATTAGCAGCGACTTTTATTTTTTTAGTGGCTGGCTCAGCCCATCCTGAGGGTGGGGCTTGCAGGGCATGTGGTGCCTGGGATCAAGCCACAGTCCATCCCTGGGTTTACCTAAGCAGGCACATTAGACCCCTGAGCTATGGCACAGACTTGGCAACTGTTAAAGATACAGTTTCCAGCAGTTTCTAGTACTCACTGTGCAGGGGGAAGAGGGAGGAGGAGAAGGAGGGGAGAGAGAGAGAGAGAGAAAGACTTTAGCTTGTAGGAGACTTTTTAGTTTTACAGAAAAATTGAGTAGAGTTCCTCATAACCTATTGTTAAATCTTATATAGTATATTTTTTATAAGTAATGAACCAATATTGATGGAATTTATTTTCTTAAGTAAAGTACTTTATTCAGTAGATTTCCTCAGTTTTTCCCTAATGTGTATTCTCTTTCTGGGTCCCCTATCGAATGCCACATTAAGTGTACCTGGCATGTCTCTTTAGGTTTTTCTTGGCTGAAGAGCACTGTTAGAGTATTTTCAAGGATTCTCTCCCATTGGCATTTTGTCTGATGCTTTCTCTTACAAGACTGAAAAATGCACTGAGGATGAAAAAGAGAAGGTGGAGAAAAAGGAAAAAGACAGCCTTCCCCAGAGCATTCTGTCAAGGTTCTGCACTGTTGGTGCGTCTCATCACTGTGAGCGATGGTCTCGTCACCTGGCCAGTATGTTCCCATTTCTCCCTGGTAAAGTTGCCCTGTGCCTCTTTTCATGTCCTTTGGGAGAAGGTCACTTTGCTCAGTTATGCTCTGTGTCTCCTTCAGAGCTGTATATGTTCATAAATTAGTTGGAATTCTTCTGTACCCTGGTACATTTGTTTCTTTTTCTCCTTCCATTTGTTTGCTCAGTCATTTGTTGTGGTGATTTGGATGTGACTATAGTTTTATTAAATTACTAAATCACTGTGAGCCATATCTGAACCTCTGCATTACCGACAAAGCAGAAGGAAGAAGGTGCCCAGAGGAGGGAGTATCAGAGGCCTTGGGAAGGCCTCACCCCATCAGCTGAATGGAATTAGGCCTCTGCGGTGTCCACAGAACCACAAGCTCACCTCAGAATACCAGGAGAGACACCTCAGCGAAGAAACTTGTTGTAAGAGGGAAAAGCTGAGACTGACAAGGAGCATGTAGCCAGAGCCACAAGGTTTTCCTCTTTGCTCCCCTACACTCAAGTGGAAGGAAGGAAGAAAGGCTTGACAGGAGTTAGTGATTTCTATGACTTTTGAGGGCATAGGTGCGATGACTGGCCCTTGGAGCACTGGTTGTCTTTTCTGTGATCTTCTCAGAGCCAGCTCTTGTCCAGGCCTCTGATGGTTTTGTAGTTAAGCCTATCCTTACGGTTTTGTTTTTCTTGCTTGGCGTGTGCACACACATCTCTCTCTCTCTCTCTCCCTCTCTCTCTCTCTCTCTCTCTCTCTCTCTCTCTCTCTCTCTCTCTCTCTCTCTCTCTCTCTCTCTCTCTCTCTCTCTCTCTCTCTGTGTGTGTGTGTGTGTGTGTGTGTAACCAAAACCTATTTTAAAAACAAGAGAAGCAAGCCCAGGACACAGAAGAGCAAGCCACTGAACCTCTCTGAGGCCAAGAAGACGTTTGTCAAACATTCCAGGAGGCGCACCGACTCCCTGGCCTCCCTCTGTGTCTGCAGTTCCTGGGTGGGGGAAGCTGCCAGAGTGCTTCCTCCACAGGCTGTCCCTCTCTGTGGCCTGGTGTAGAAGGCAGAAGCTCCCAAGCAAAGTCTTTATAGATTTTTGTGTTTGTTTCTTATGTAGCGACCTAGAACTGAGTCCAGGATGCTCCTGGCCCTGAACTTATTTCACTCTTGGTGCTTTGTGGAAGTGACAGGGCCTGTTTCCAGGAATGGATCAAAGGACTTGTCCGTGTTTAGGCCTCACAGACGGGAGGGTCAGCCCGGCCCACCTCGTTCTCACTTTGGCCGCTTGCTTTGCCAAGCACAGTTATTGGAACACAGGGTTTTTGTATCCAGATGCTGTGGACTTTGCTTTTCTTGCTTTCTTTTATATCAAACATTACTGATCAAGAGTATGGCTTTTTTTCTTTCCAAACACGGAAGAGAAAATCAGTTTTAAAAAATGGAGCTCCAAAAGATAAATGGTATCTAAATTTAAGTTCTGATGGGAGCTAAGTGATTCTTGTGAATTTTGAGGGCCATGGTTTTTATTGAACCCATTTAGGGGGAAAACAGTCCAGTTTTAGTTTTAGTGCATTCTTGCCTCCATGAAGATGTCTTCTGTTTGGGTTCTTTCTCTCTGTGGGGGCTGGAACAGCCGTGTCACTGATGAGGTCTCCTCAGATCTGGCCACACTGCCTGTGTGTGGCAGTGGCCTGGGATAGCTACTTTTAGATACTGTGGGGATATCTCCTCTTTCCTTCTTTCTTTCTCTCCTTCCTTCCTTCCTTCCTTCCTTCCTTCCTTCCTTCCTTCCTTCCTTCCTTCCTTCCTTCCTTCCTTCCTTCCTTCCTTCCTTCCTTCCTTTTTGAGGCAGGGTCTCACTATGCATTCATTGGCCTTGAGCTCATTTTTTTAGCCCAGGCTGAGCTCAGACTCACCGATCAAGGAGCCAGGGAGATAGTTCAGTGGAATAAGTGCTTACCTGGCAAACCAAAGTCCTGAGTCTTATCCCTGGTACCACCAAAAACAAACAAACAAATCAAACTGGATGATCCTCCTGCCTCAGCCTCCTGAGTGTTGGAATTTCAGCCTGCTCCACCACACCCAGCTTCTAATGGGAAGGTTGTTTTCTCTCTGCAGTGTTCTGAATATTATCCCAAGGCACGTTTTGTTCATCATGAATGTAGATGTTTTGTCTCTTCCTGCTTCCCTGGGGAACTTGTTTCTGTCCTGGGCCTCCTAGGCCACCCCCATCATCTCTTAGAGGTGAAGAAATGCAGTTCATGAGCTGCTGCACTTTCAGGGTTCAGAAGCAACTGGAAATCCAGCAGCCAGATGGAATGGAGCTATGCATTGAACTGTGGGCCCCAGATCAGTTAGGACTCTCTTCAAGTTCTCCCCTATCTGGGTTTTGGTTTCCTCATCTCCACCCAGAGGGCTGTACCAGGCAGACTCTAAACTGTGGTGATTGTGATTATATTCTGAGGCTTGTTGTTTTCTGAGTAATTTGAGACTAATCCTCTTTCATTACAGGAAAATATGAAGTTCGATACCTACAACACCATGTTTTTGTTTTGTTTTATGGTATATGTTTTCCTTTCATTTTCATACATAATAAGTGCATGCAGAGCCAAGCATGGTGGCGTATGCCCGTAATCCCAGCTGCCCCGCACACAAGCAGTTGTCAGGTCTGGAAAGACCTCTTGTCAGGTCTCAGCCTTTGTTAGTCTCCAAAGAGAGGAATAACCTGAAGAGGTGATGTCTTCATTGATGCAAGAATCATCAAATTAAAGCTGGAGCATCAGCTAGGAAGTTGGGGCAGGATGGTCCTAGTTAAAGCCTAGCTTGGGTAATTTAGTGAGACCTCAAAATAAAAAAATAATAAGAAAAAGGCTGGGGATGTAGCACAGTGCCAAGACCCTGGGTTCAATCCCTAGTACTGGGTGGAGGTGTATGTAGGGAAACCATAAATAATGCAGAACAGGAAGATGATTGCTGATACTTCCCTCTGTAAAGGCCCCGTGGTTCACTGTTTTCATGTGGATCCTTCTAGAGACAGCTGGCGAATGTCTAATGTGTCTCTTCTAATCACACCCAGTAGCATGCTGCGGTTCTGGTCCTTAGTTTTTTGCTCTTAGATCAGGGTTCCCTAGCAATACCCAGAGAGCACCCTTATTCTTCGAAATTATTTTGTGAAATGTCTCTGAGTACATTCATCATAATCTCCCGTTGATGGGTGAGATTATTTTTAGTCCTTTGCTATTATTAAAAACACTATGGTGAATAGCCTGCTATCCTGTGGTGAATATGCTCTGTTGATGTGTGCTTTCCTTTGAAAACAAAACCTTTGTTGAATTCCACCGTTCTAGACTCTACAGTTAATAATAGCCAGTGATGTTTAGCCTAACTGGTCAAACCTTAATAAAATGGAAGACACCAGTGGCTCCATTGTAACTTCTTGTGAATATCTCTTATAGGGCTGATTTTCTGAAGACCAGCAAGAGTATTGTTTGGGAAGAACTGTCCCCAGGGTTTTTTTGTTTGTTTGGTTTTGTTTTTTTTAAGACAAGGGTCTCACTATGTAGCTCAGACTGACTGCCCTGTAGCCCAGGTTGGCCTCAGACTGAAACAGTCCTCTTGCCTCAGTCTCTCAAGGCCTGGCATGGCGGGCAGGTGCCACACCCAGATGTCCTTCCTCAAGAATTCCTGGTGGAACTTTCCCACAGGTTGTGATACGCTTGGTGGAACTTGGTTACTTTTTGCACTGTGTTCTGTGTAAAGTTTAAAGTATACTCTAGGGCAGTGGAGCACCTTGTAGCTTACACAAGGCCCCAGTGCAATGTCAACAGAAAGTTGTTACAAGATTTCTAACAGACCACAAAAGCCAAGACTAGATAACTCAGAGGGGGACTGGCATCTGTGATTTCATGATTCCAATGAAGTGAACAGTTATTTGAATAGCAATGATTAACAGAAAGTACTGTGGAAGGAATCTCAGGAATCTATACTTAAAAGCATGAAATATTCTGATGGTGTCTTTTTTTTTTTTTTTTTTTTTTTGTACTGGGAATAAAACTGAGATCCTCACACTTGCCTGCCAGGTGCTCTGCCACTGAGCTACATTCTTTACCCTGAGGCTGTCTTTCTCAGAAGTCATCATAGGCCCTGGCCATTCATCTCTCGGGTGTTCTTGCCTTCTGCAGTGATCAGTCACCAGCACCAGCAGCAGATGGCGGCTGGCACCCTGAACCATCCTGTGCAGAACCCGCCAGCAGGGCTCATGAGTTTGCCCAGCGCACTTACCACTCAGCAGCAGCAGCAGCAGAAACTGCGGCTCCAGAGGATCCAGATGGAGAGAGAGAGGATCCGAATGCGCCAAGAGGAGCTCATGCGGCAGGTATGGCCTTCCTTGGCATCAGAAGGCAGTTAGATCACCGCAGAGAGCAGAAGGGGTGCCTCACAGAAGCAATGGGGAACATTGCTCTTTGATCCATCACAGAGTATGAAAAAGAGGAGAACATTGAGAGGAGACCCGGGCAGAAAAGTGTGTGTATGCAGACTTTATTTGAGTGCCCTATGAAACTGTCCTGCGGTCACTTGTCCACTCAGTCACCAGCACATTGCTGTGTGCCCTGCGGTCAGCGCTGTGCTGCGCTGTGAAGGAACGGAGCCCATGCTTTCCTGGCTTGGTCTGCAGAAGAGCAGGATGTGTTTCTCTCTGTTGCTAAGCCCATGGTTACAGGTCTCCTTTGCTGGCTCCATTTTGAGGAGAGAAGCTTTGGTGTATTTTCTAACTTTTCAGACTTAGGATTCTTGTGAAGCAAGACAGTTGAGCAGCTTCTGCAACTCGAAGGAAGGAGTACAGACGTCTGTCTGGGTGGGGGATTCGGGGTATGTGAGGACACACAGGCTTGTTATATCCGATGCTTTAAAAATATACAAGAGACTTTCATAAATGAGTAATATACTAGCCGGGCATGGTGGCGCATGCCTGTAATCCCAGCACTCGGGAGGCTGAGGCAGGAGGATTGTTGTGAGTTCGAGACCAGCCTGAGCTACAAAGTGAGCTTAAGGCCAGCCTGAACTGCATAGTGAGACCCTGTCTCAAAAAAGACAAAAAAAAAAAAAAAAAAAAAAAAAAAAAAAAAAAAAAAAGAGTAATATACTTATCATTACATCAATCCTAGGATATAAGCTGTCTGTGCAGTGTGAGGTTTAAAGTACTATACATGGAGAATTATAATCATTCTTTAAACATACCCTTTGAAAATAAGAGAAATGAATATAAACTGTGCCTTTTTGCTTAGCTGAGCTTTCCTCCCAAATCCCTCCAAACTGGGGAGACAGCTTTGCAAGGTAACTGCAGCCGTGCCTTCTACCCTGAGGGTCTGCACTTGAATTTGTGCGGTTATTTCAGGGTAACAGTTGTTTACACTGTGGTAGAAACACAGGATCATGTTACTGGGCAGGAAGTAGTTATGTTATTGTTTTTTTTGGGATGATAATTCTATTTGTAATAAAGTTTCTATTCTATAATAGTAAAGCTGAGCTATACAGAATTATAGTACTATTTATAAGTCCTCAAATTCTTAGTTTTATATTTATGCTTTAATGAAGTATGTATGTGTATACGTGTGTGTGTGTGTGTGTGTGTGTAGTTAGGAGGAGGTGGTGTAGGTGGTTCTAATGTCTTTTTAGTTTTGTTATTAAAGTACAGGATGAAAGATCTAAATAGACCTTTTAATCCTGAAGATTTTTTTCCCTCCTAGAATCAGCCTGTTCCCCAGTGCCCAAGATTTCCTTTAAAGCTGAATGGAACAACTCCTAAAGAGTTGTTCCATGAAAATTTGTGTGGGGGGTGGTTGTTTGTAAGGACTCAGGTATATAGTATCATCTTAATTTTTTAATATTTATTTATTTATGTATTTTTTTTTACAGAACCAGGTACAGTATCTTTTTTTTTTTTTTTTTTTTTTTTTTTTTTTTTTTTTTTTTTTTTTTTTTTTTTTTTTTTTTTTTTTGTGGAACTGGGGATTGAACTCAGGCCCTTGCCAGGGAAGTTCTAATTCCACTGAGCTGTCTCCTGACCCCTACAGTATCATCTTGAGGGGCTTTCTGACTTCTTTCTTTTGGTGATTTTTTTTTTCTTCAGAATTTTTTTTTTTGGTTGTGGAACCCGAGATTGAACTCAGGCCCTTGTGCTTGCCAGGCAAGTGCTTGTTCTACTGAGCCATTTCCCCAGCCCCTCTTCACAATTTTTACTTAGACCAAGGCAGCAGCAGACTGTGGACTAGAAAGGGCTGCGGAAGGTGGCAGGCCTGATGGAATGAGATGATTTTCTTTTGAGACAGGATCTCAGTATGTACTTCGGGCTGCCCTTGAACTCACTGTGTAGCCCAGGCTGGCCTGGAACTGAGTGATCCTCCTGCCTCCTCCTCCCAAGTGCTGGGATCACAGATGTGCTTGACTGATGAGGCTAGAAGCTATCTATAGACTAATGTTTGCTTATCTCCCCATCCCATCCTTCATGCAGTGGCAGTTTAGGGTTAACTGGCTGTCCTCTTTCTTTGGGGTATCCTCAGGGATACGTCCTGTCTTGCAGGCCAAGAGCCACTGCAGTCCCAGGAGATTTCCAAGAGAGAGGCCCCTGCAATGGCCTAACTCTGTAGGACGAAGGGAGGATGGAAACCATGTGTTTTCATGCCTTCCATTTATTTTCTTCTCATTCATTAGTTTGGCCAATATTTTCTGTGTAGTAGAAAGATAGGTGGGACATGGCTATCCTCATATGTTTTATATTTTAGCAGAAGAGGTGAAATAATTAAATCCAAGTTGGTAGCACTTAACACCATTCCTCTCTTCATGGGATACCAGTGGCAGCCATCTGTGACTTTTGTGACTAGAGCTGAGATACCAGACACACCAGTGGTCTGCAAAAGTGACATAAGATGCTCCTGTGAGCCAACGGTTTGATGAAAGGCAGCAGAATTAAGATCAAAGTGCCAGTGAGGTTTGGTGTGTCCACTGATTGGGAATTCCTTTGTCTGTGATCCCTACAGCTTAGCTCTGGGTGCTATAACCTCATAGCTGAGCCATGGTACTTGCGTGATAATCTATGCGTTACCTCAGGACATGGCCGGCCACCAAATGGAGGAGACATGTAGCACAGGGCTTCAAGCCAGGCCTGCCGCTCTCTGCCTTATTACTTCTTTTTGAACAAGAATGGTCAAAAATATTAAAGAAAGGAAAAACATTTTTGAGGTCCACTCTTTAATGTCAGCGCTAAGAGTTGGAATTTTACTGGAGTTTTGCAAAAGCTGTGAGAGATCTTTAGGCTCAGTCAAGAAACATAAGACCTAGAAAAGAAAATTTGGAAACAAAGTCCCACCATGTAGTTCAGGCTGGTTCTGAGCTCACTATGTATCCCAGGCTGGTCTTGAACCTAATTTGTTCCTCCTGCCTCAGCTTCCAGAGTGTTGGGATCATAGCTATGAGCCACCACCCCCAGCACCAGAAAGCAACTGTTAATTGTTTACTTGCCATCATGTTGTTTGTTCAAATTGTTTTTAAGTAGAATTCTTTTTAATTTTTAAAGTGTAATTTAAAGCGAGCATAGTGGTGCACACCTGAGCACTCTCAAGGCTGAGGCAGGAGAGTTGCCTTGAGTTCGAGGCCAGCCTGGATTTACATAGTGAATTCAAGGCCAGCTTGAGCTATGTAGTGAGACCCTATCTCAAAGCAAAATAGTCAAAACCAACCATAAATAACATATATACATGTTGTCTGGCTAATGCAGAAGAAGGCTTTTCTGCTAGGTGAAAGAAGGCAGAGCCCCAAAGGCCGTGTATACAATCTAACTTGTGCGGCATTTTGGAAAAGGCAAATCCAAGGGACTCAGAACAGGTGAGAGTGCCTAGCCAGGGCTGAGGGTGGGGTGGTGCCCAGAGGCGTCTCTGGAGTTCTGCAAGAGGCTGCTCCATTCACACATGCTGTGGTGAACATTTCACAGCTCCGAGCTCCTCAGCAGTCAGGCCTGTCCACCACCAAGCGGGAACTTTACTGCGCGTGAGTAATAATGAAATGACTCCTCAAAAAGGCCAAGCACATTCATTATACCAAAATGTAGAAAGTATCCGAAAAGAAAGTCATAATCTGTAAAGATGTTGGTGATCGCTTTCCACTCTTTTTGGATGTATCTGCGTGTGTCCTTTGTTTTGTGGAAAATTGATGATGTATGCATGTTTTAATGGGGTTTCTGTACCTCTTCTTCCCTTTTTTTGGTTTTCTAAGATAGGATCTTACCATGTGGTTCAGGCTGTCCTTGAACTCAGTATGTAATCCAGGCTGACCTCAAACTCACAGTGGTCCTCCTGCCTCAGCCTCCCCAGAGCTCTTCTTTCTTAATCTGTGGGACAGTTGTTCTGTATTAGTCAGAACAATGCAAGTCATGCCATGACTTTGTATCCATCTTGTGTACCTGGAATCCTTTCTACAACGGGCTGGGCATATATTTTTAAATCCCCTTAGCCACATATGCTTGCAGTGACTATAAAGTATTTTGTTGTTGCACCTTAAAATTCTCCAGAGTACTTTGGTGTTCTAAATGGCATAATTGTGCCTTTACAAGAGGAAGGAGAAAATTTTTATCAGTGGTAAGAAATTAAGAAACAGGCTTAGCAGTTTTATTTACCCATTTGAAAGAAAAATTCTTTGATTGAAAACCCATGCTTGGCTTTATCTGGAGGGAATATTTCTTTATGTATTATTCATTTAAATATAAAGCTGGGCAGAGGTGGCCTGGAAGATTTTAACCTGGAGGACTTCCTGACAGCTTCCAGAGTTGGTAAAGACTGGCTCCCCTTTCCTCCTTCTCCAGGGATTGCATTGTTGAGAAACCTTTACTATTTCCAAGCAAATTACGCACTTTGTTTACCCCCATCCTTTCCTTAATCAGGCTTGGGGATCCGAGCATGGAGCTTGTTAAACAAAAATGCTGACTAAGCCTGGCCCGCGGTTGCCAGGGCAACAGGGCCAGGAAGGAAGGAGGCCTTGGAATTCTTTTGGCAGGGCCTCTGGATTTCTGTTGAGCCCCACAGCCGCTCCAGGCAGGCTGGCCAGCTGGCCGCCTCAAGCAGCCGTTCCTGGCCCTGGGCTCTGGGGAGGGCCCGGCTACCCCAACCCTGGTGGGGGAAGAAGGCTCAGGGTCTGCCTTTTGTCAAGGGAAGAATGGCTGTTTACAGAGGTTAAAAATGGCCACATCCAAGCAGATCAGGTGGCTTGGTGGCTGCTTCTTCAGCCTACAGGATTGCGCTTCATAGCAGTAGGTGTCTGAGTGGGCTGGGACTTAAGGTCCTGCCTTTGCACACTGAGTAGTGTGTAGTGTGTAGCAGTGCGGCTTATTACAGGCTCAGCAAATGCTCTTAGGGAAGTGCACATAACCGAAGTTCCACTTCAGTGTTTGTCAAACGTTATCTTTGCCTGCAAATCCCTGAAAAGAACCCACTTTAACAAAAGACTCAAATTAACCTGCTGGACAGGATAACTAGCTACAGTTTTTGTCAATTAAATGAGCAAGTAAATACTAAAAAGAAAATGGTCTTTTTCAAAAAGCCTTGTAAGTAGAATACAGCTTTAAAATGGAGACATTTTGCACTAAGGAGAAACAACTTCTGATTTTCCTAAGATCACGGAGGTATGAGGAAGTATTCCATTGCAAAAGCCCCTTTTTTTAACTGAAGAGAGAAAAATATCTAAATTATAATTTTTTCTTAGTGTGATTTAAAGAGACAACAGGAGTAGATTGTGGATCGTAAGATTGTTGCATACAGCCTGAATTCCAAAGAGCAACAAAAGGCTCTAGATAGTAATTATGGGCTCAACAAATGTTTTCCCAAACGTATCAGAGTTTCAACTCTGTTCTTTTATAGCAGTAGTCTGGCAGCTGAGCATCTATGGCGAGAGATTTCAAAAAGGGAGGCTCTAGGAAATGTGACAGTGAATTTCTTGAATCTCTTGGCACAGAGTTAAAAAGAGATTTACATCAGGAATGTCCCCACCTCCCCAAAGAAGGTAAATAATTCAACTTTCTTCCTCTGAAGTCCCTCAGGGTTTTGGCAGAGAACAACCATCCTTTGCACCAGACTATTTTAATGTTAAGATTTTAAAACATTGTCTTATTTTTTTTTCCTTTGTCTCTACTTACTCCACCCTTTATAATTAAATCAAGCCAGTATTCCGTTCTGGTTTAATCCCTGCCACACACACTTAAATCAGGCTGAGCACTCTCAGGAGAGGTTATTGTCATTCATTTCTATGACGTACACTCCAGTGGGGAGGAGCAGCCTGAGGGGAGGACCCCTCCACCTGGGGCCCGTGGGCTTGGGGGCTGTCCAAGGCTGGGTACTTTCTCACTTCTTCAATTGATTTATCCCCAGGAAGGGGCCTGCCAAATAGCTTAGTGGATTAAAGCGCCTACAAGCAGGTTCAGAGGCCAGTTAGATCCCCCAGCACTGGGCACACTGAGATGTCAATTGAGACTGGGCTGTGGTGGCGCGTGCCTACAATCCTAGCTCTTGGGAGGCTGTAAATGGGAGGATCACTCCTAGTGGGGTTTATTAGTGAGATCCTGAACACCCTGTAGGCCCTTCCCTGAAATACAAAAATAAAAATAAATATCCCAAGGAAGAGTCATAGGACAGGATCCTGAGGTGTGCTTCTGGAGACATCTTCAACTCCCAAAGAGCATTTGCCCTTCCCACCCTCCATCCCACAGCTATTTTATACACTTCCTTCTCCCCTCCTTTTTTTTTAAGACAGGGTCTTGCCTTGTAGTTCACCCTGGCCTTGAACTCATTATGTACCTTTCAGGGTGGCCTCAACTCACAGCAGCCCTCGAGCCTCTGCCTCCTGAGTGCCACTAGAAGGTTTTTTTTTAACTTACATAATTTTTTTTTTCCTAAGAGGCCAAAGGCATGACCACAAAGAGATCCTCAAGCCCTGATTTTGTGACAATCTTTCCAACCTAAGCTAAGACATAAAGAAAAAGAAAAACACAATTGGTGGAGGAGGGAAAGGGCTGGGGCAGGCCTATGAGAGGAGGCATCCTAGATCTTTCTAGTCTGAATTTACATCTCAGCTTGACAGTTATGAATTCTCAGGACACTGGCTCCACTCCTCCATTGAACAGCATCGAAGAAGACATCGTTTGCTGTTTCCCACTTTAGGGAAGAAAAAATGGTTCAATGCTGTTAAACATGAAGCTACTTCATCAGTCTCCTTTCAGTGGTCTGAGGTAGAACAGTCAGCAGTTCCATTTTATAGGTGAGAAAAGACCCAGAGAAATGGAGGAACTTGCCCAAGTCTCGCAGCCAGTAGGTGAAAGGCCCCAGTCTGAGGCCCTCCTCATTCCCCAGCTCTCTTTTCTTGGCCACACAATCATTGGTGGTTCCCAGAATGGACTCAGAAGCTAGACAGCCTGGATTTAGATCCTTCTCCATCCATTATGACCCCCGGGATCTTGGGAAAAGATGTGCTCCCACTGTGCCTCCGTGGCCTCCTCAGTCAAATGAAGACAATTGAGTTCTCATTAAAATGAAGTGAAGTGGCATGTAGCGTGCTGGGGACAGGGTTCCACACAGTGGAGGCAGTGTCCCTGCCTCCTACGCTGCTGACCTCATCAGCGGCTTGTTCTTGTAATTATTTATATAAGCACACTTTTCATCTCTGTAGTAGTCCAACAGCATAGGTCTTGTGGACCATCTATTTATTTATTTATTTATTTAATATTTTTGAGGAACAAACTGTGAAGTTTAAGGATTGAGTCATATATATATATATATATATAATCTCCTGTAGGCCCTGTACTAAATACATTAAAAAAAAAAAAAGAACTTAGTTCAAGGTGTCACAACTATATTGTAACAGTCGAACTCCAATCTTTCTGATTCCAAAGAGAGTTTTTCCTCTACACCGGGGTCCCTTTCTATGCTCACCATGGGACATGTCTAATAGCATTAGCCTCAGCTCTAGAATGGAAAGGCTCTTCCTTCTCTCAAATGACAGTCCATTAGTAGTTTGAGGGCCAGGGTATGTTCCTGGAATCATCAGTGGTTAAAGAGTGTTATTCCGGCTCCTCTCAATACTGAAGATTCTTGTCTGGTTACATTTGGTAAAGTGTTGACAGAAAACTGCCTACAGTCTGCCACATGAGGTTCTGATGAGGCAAGGAGATTGGTCGGACATCTAGAGGAGCAATGGCAGCTACTCCTTGACACAAGAAGGAGTTTGGATGGAACGTGGTGGTACCCGCAACACGAAGTCCCCAAGGCTTGGGCCATGGCCTTTATTCTTCCCTGGTGGGTCTTGTAGAATCTCCCATGAGAACATTCCCTTGTCTCATAAGGTATTGCTGCCTGAGACAGTAACCGGTACTCACTAGTCTCAGTAGTTTGTGTTTTGTCTTGTGTTGTTTTTGTTCTAATAGGTCTTTGAGATAGGATCTCACTGCTGTATGTAGTTCAGTAGGCTAGACTCAAACTTGCTGTATAGCACAAACTGGCCTCAAATGCATACATATTGTCCTGCCTCACCTTCTCAAGTGCTAAAATCATACGTGTGCCCCCCTCCCCTGCGCCCAGCTCAAAGTTAATTTTATGTTATATAAAAGGTTTCTAAGTTTGTTTTTGAAAAGTGTTTTCTTAGCCTTGAGGACTGGTATGCTTTGGTTTAATCTCACCAAGTGACAGTGGACCAAAGAGTCATGTCTTCCCTCTCAGAGTGGATTAGTTTAATGTAGTCATGTGACTTTCAAGTTGCTTAATCAGTTAATTAATTTTTTGTGATGCTGGGAACCAAACCCAGAGTCTCACATATCCTAGGCAAATACTCTACTGTTGAGCCACCCCCATTCCTAAAAGTGTTAATTTCCATTTTTGAGATTGGAACATAACACACAAGGTAAAAGTAACGGTAATTAAGCATTAATTAAATCATTTCTGGGACTTTATATATTGTATTCTTTATCTGTAATGACATGAAAATCATATTTAAATTATTACAAAATATGAGAAACTGCATATAACATATATCATTCTAATAATGAAAATGTAAAATATGCACAATACACTGGGGAAAGTAAGTGAGCTTGAAAGGCAGACACTGTTGTAGCATCTGTAATGTCACAGCAGCCCTGTGGGTTGGGCGACTTCATATTACTCACACTTCATGGAGTAACAGAAGTGAGGCCCTTTTTGAGACTTCTCTGAGGAAGTTATTTTTCAAGAGCTGAGAGGGGAGGGAAGAGATGAGCTTTGGAAAGACCGAGAAGAGGGAGGCATGGAGCAGCAGTTGGAGGAACAGTGAAGACCCAGGAGACTGGTGCAGGTAGTGACTTCAGCAGGGACCCACTCCATTCTCCGGTGAAGAGGGCAGGGAACAGGGGCCACATGGTTACCTCCAGCTGCTATGTGCAATGACTTTGTGACCCAAGAGTGGTCATGGAATAGTCTTACGGGGAGTGTATTGTACAGCTTTCTGAGAGTGGCTAATTGGCTTTTCGGAGTTGTTACTGTTACTGAGGCAGTTCTCATGTGTCTTAGTCATTGAAGGCAGAAAAAGAGCCTGCCAGTCCCTTTCGATGGAAAGCAGTTCCCCTCCTCTGGAGTCGCAGCTGTCAGGCCTGCACAGCAGTAAGGAATGGCACCAGTGATGAATAGTGAACTTCATTGTCCTTGAATTTAGACCAGAGGAAGCCCAGCCTGGTGGTGCACATCCATAATACCTGCACTCAGGTGGCTGAGGCAGGAAGATTGCTACAAGTTTGAGGGCAGCCTAGACTACACAGTGAGTTCAAGACAGCCGGGACTCTGTGGTGAGACCGTATCTCAAAAAATATCAAACAAAAGCCAATCAGAAATTAGATGAAATGGGACAATGTAACACTTTCCCCAGTGTACTACTGTGCATATTTTACATTTTCATTATTAGAATGATATATGTTATATGCAGTTTCTCATATTTTGTAATAATTTAAATATGATTTTCATGTCATTACAGGTAAAGAATACAATATATAAAGTCCCAGAAATGATTTTTGCTGTATTTAATTTCAGATAGGTGTTGAACCTATACTCTTCAAATTATAGTGATAAAACTTTGTGAAACTTGAAGAAATGCAGCTGTCTTAATCAGCTTTTATGTTTAAAGAGGTTTCTGTATAGAAGTAAGCCATACATTTATTCAGAATGATTGACAAATAGAAAATTTGGGTAGAAAGATGATTTTTTTTTTTTAAATAAAGATGGTCAATAGCCAAAGGATTCTTGCCCCCTCAGTTCACAAAGAACTAAATATTAGACCAGGCACAATGGCACCTAGTTGTAATCCCAGTGCTCTGGGAAGCAGAGGTAGGAGGATGGTAAGTTTGAGCCCAGCCTGGGTAAGACCCTTCTCAAAACCAAGTGGGTTAGAAATGTACCTCCCTGGCTTCAGTCTCCAGGACCAAAAGGACTTTATTACCTTTTTTTTTTTTTTTCTTTTTGGCTGAACCGGGGATTGAACTTAGGCCCCTGCACACTTATACTACTGAGCTGTCTCCCTGCCCCCCCCAAAAGAACTTGACTGATGTCACTGACCACGGTTTCACGCAGACACTTAGGGTGTGGCTGGGGCTATGCACTCCGGGCTCTCCATCTAGGCTTGGCCTGTGTTCTTCTCCAGGAGGCTTTCAGGAAGGCTTTGTTGGATAATGAAGTTTCTTGGGGCCGGGGAGATGGCTCAGTGGAATAAGTGCTTCGTTGGCAAGCGCAAGGGCGTGATGTGAGTTCAATACCTGGTTCTGTCAAAAACTCCCCCCCACCACCACCAAAAAAAACGTTTCTAGCTCATGCTCTCTGCCGTATAAAAACAATCTCAGAAAATACTGAACTCTCAACAAACTGATTTGTTCAGAAGCTATTTCTAGGATTTAGATAGTGGACTAAACTCGTGTTTTAAAATAATCTCCAAGGACTAAACTCATGTTTTAAGAAAAAAATCTCCATTTAAAAATTTTCTTTTTATGGATTATTGAATAAAATTGGTTGAATGTTCTGAGTCCTTGCAATCTAGGTGAACAGAAATGAAGCAGAGGCCCATCCCAGCTAGAGTATTTCACTTTCATATGAGTTAACAGTGCAGTTTCCTGTCAGTCGGGTCCCTCGCAGTTTATGGGTCAGGTTTCCATAACTCCTAGTAACAGCACAGTGAGCTCTAGCAACCAGAAAAGTTTTCATAGCTGATGACTTCACTAGGCCTTGTCCAGACAGCAGTTAGCCTCTGAAGTGGCGTGTTAGGCCTGGAAGAGATCTGAGAGACGCTGTAACTTAGCTGGCCCGTCTGTTCTGTTTGACCTTGTGGCCATGGTTCTGAGGCCTGAGGGAAGTCAAGACTAAAGACTGCGGCTTGGAAAGTGGAAAACTGATAGGCATAGGTCTGGAAAAGGGCCCAGCCTTGGTGCTGGGTGCAAGTATCAGCACGCACAAGTATTATTCTCTGGAAACAGCAGAAATTTAAAAGGCCTCTGATGGCTTGTTATGTTTTTCAAAACAGGCGAGGCTCCTAGGCTGACACCCAGAAAAAGTAATTATAGTCAATAAATTTATAACCTTTTGAATTGACCCTCTTTGGCAAAGACGCGCTGCGCTGGCTTTAAAAATAATGCTTGTGGTGTATTTTTTGCTAATAAGGTCCATATGCTATCATTTAGTCAGCAGTATATCAAATAGAAAATTGGATTAACTTATTAAAAAAAAACGTTTTAATGATTTTACTCTCCTGGCTATTAACAGAAACTTCCAGAGTTAGATTAATGTAGACTCTGAACTCCGTAACCCACTGCTTCACCAGCCTGGAGGTGACAGAGACCAGAATGTTAGTCTAGTCCCAGTTGCTCTAACTGAGTTAGGTTGAGTCTGAGGCCTCTTCGTGATCTGAGTGCTTAAGCAATTACCTGGGTACACAGGGCGATCTTGAAGTAAGTACCCCAAGGCCAGGTGTCAGCCACGCTTCCCATTAGCTTTGCCATGTAGGAAAGTGACATGTTGCTAAGACTTTCTTCAGAATGAGAAGGCTGATAATTTCCTGTTGCTTTCAACTTCCTAGAACTGAGTATAAAGTATCATGTATGTGGGGAGCAGTGTGTGGTTTCTGGTGACATGTACTGTGCTCCCATCCTGTGATGGTGACTAACCCCTTCCATTCCTCTCACTGTCTCCCTCCTAGGAAGCCGCCCTCTGCAGGCAGCTCCCCATGGAAGCCGAGACAATGGCCACTGTTCAGGCTGCTGTCAACCCGCCTGCCATGACCGCAGACATGAGACCCATCACCAGTAATAGCTCAGACCCTTTCCTCAATGGGTAAGCCGACGTTTGGTGCCATTTCTTATTGTGGTCTTTCCTCATGTGGTCTGGGCTAGTGGGGCTCTTTCTTTACATTAGGAAAAGGTAAGAAGCTGGAAGGTTGAGGACACGAGTAGAGGGAGGAGGTAGGGGGAACTGTCACGGAGAAGGAGAGCAGAGGAAGTCATTTACTTTCATAAAATCCTGAGTCAAAAATTAGTGATAGGACATGGAATAAACCCCAGTCAACAATTTTAATATAGGATGAACTTCTAATTTAAGCAGGTTGGCATTGTCTAGTAATTAAATAAGAATTTATTTAATCTGTAACAGGATAAGAGCACATCCATTGGAAATTGAAAACAAAATAATTCAGAGATAATGTTTATAGTGAATTGTGAATGACATCTGTTGTTTAGGTGATAGTATACCATGGTGCCAATTTCTGGGCTTAGGTAATTGTGCTGTGCTTGTATAAGATGTTACTTACCTGGAGGGTGCTGGATGGAGGGCACACACACTCTTCTGCATCTTCTATGGGAGTCTAAATGATTTCACAATTTAAAAATTAGTGAGGACCAGCAAGATAGCTCAACAGACTGAGCAACCTGCTTCGGCAAGCACAGGGACCAGGGTTCAATCCCCCATACCACATGCCATTCCGGCCTCATGCTGAGCTGGCCATGAGACCAGGTGTGGTGGAACAAACCTGTAATCCCAGCTCTAGAAGGATCACTAGGAGTCTGAGCTGGGTAGTGAGACCCCGTACCAAATACATAGATTAGGAAAAAAAAAATAAGTTTTAAAAATTAATGAGAACAAAGAGATGATATTTCTGGAAAAAAGTAACACAGGAGCAGAAGGAAAAATTAATTTAGCCGCAAGTATCTGTACAAATAGAAGTAGTCAACTACTAAATATAGCCTTTTCAGTCTCCGCAACATGGAACAGTCTCTTTTGTATGTTTTTCTACTCTTGCAGAGACTTCTCAAAAGCAAGTACAATTAAAGATAGAGTGATGAAAATAAATAGCAACCAAAATAATGATAAAATAGTTTTTTCAGGTGTTGCCTTTATTTGTTCATTTATTTTTTTGTCTTTTTGAGACAGCGTTGCTCATTGTGCAGTTTAGGCTGGTCTTGAGCTCACTTTGTAGCCCAGGCTGGCCTCAGACTATAGCATTCCTCCTGGTTCAGCCTCCTGAGGGCAGGGATTATAGGCATGCATCACCATGTCTGGCAGTTGATGTTTTTGTACTGAGGATTAAATTCCGGACCTTGCACTTGCCAGGAGGTGCTTACGCCACTGAGCTATTTCTCCCTAGCCCTGTCAGTTGGTTTTAAAGTACAGGAAAATATGAAGAATAATGTAGGAGTTGCTCATGTACCTACTCCCCAGATTTACTATATTTCTACCTGGTCTTGTTTTTATTTGTTTGACACAGGGTCTCACTATGTAGTATAGGCTGGTCTTGAATTTGCTTATGTAGCCCAGCTGGGCTCAAACTCATGGTGATCCTCTGCCTCAGCCTTCTGAGTGCTGAGATTACAAGCATGCACCACCATAGCCAGCAGTTTCTTAATAAAGAAAATATTATGGTTAATATGAAATCCATTCCACCACTGCCACTAAAGCCACATTTCTGTCTCTTCCTCACCTCCCATGGTAGCCACTATGCAGGAACTGATGTGTGCCTCATGTACTTATTTTTTAATTTCATGTAAATACAGATGTAAAACTACCTATGGAAACACAAAGGAAATCAGTGACGATGTACTATGAACAGTCAGTGTTGTTTACATAGTTTTCAAAATTGAAGGCGGGTGCCAACTTCTCCCCTTCACTCTCTGGGATTGGAGCACGGTAGACTCAAGCTGTTCCAAGCTTCTGTGGCCATTCTCAGCGTGGCCTTTACTCAGTGGCCTCTCCTAGCTTTCTCCATCTTCTGCTCTTCAGGGGGCCCTACCACTCACGGGAGCAGAGCACAGACAGCGGCCTGGGCTTGGGCTGCTACAGCGTCCCCACGACTCCAGAGGACTTCCTCGGCAATGTGGATGAGATGGACACAGGTAGGAGCACAGCCTGCGAGGGCGTGTATGAGTTTTTGCTTTTAAATTGTCCTTAAGGTCATCTTGGTTCTAAAATCCAACCAGACACCCTCAGTCTCAACAACACAAAGTGACAACTGAAAAGCCACCCAGCCCACAGACACTGGAAATGAGCCCTAGCCCTCTTTCCAGAGTTTATACAAAAATAGTTTTATACAAGGGTGTAGGATTTTAACTTTTTTTTTTGTTTTTTTTTTAATTAATTTGGTACAGGGTCTTGCTATGCAGCTTGGACTCATAGTGAACCTCCTGCCGTTTTAACCTCTCCTGTGCTGGGATTACCAGTGTGTGCCACCATGCCTGTGTGCCACCACACCTGGTTTCAGTGACCCACTCAGCGTGGGGCCAAGGTACTGGGCATCGAACCTGGCGTCTTACGCTTGCCAGGCAGGCACGGAGACTGCCGAGCTGTCCTTCCATCGTTCCTTTGACCTCTTCCTTACAGTTGTACTAGAGGAGCCTGTCTGCTCTGCGTGTCTTTCACAGCAGATTCTTCGGGCTGCTCTGTTTTAGCTGTGGTGTATGAACCACTTTTCTCTGGAAAAAGGGTACTGTTTATAACTTAACCAATAGGCAGGCATTTTCATGTCTTTCAGTGCACTTGGTAAGCAATGAGCGTTTAGAAGGTTGAACCAGTCAGGGGGTGCTAGGTCAGCTGCAGGGTCCCACAGGATAGCGATGTCCCCCCCCCACATGTACAAGGAAGGGGCCAGGACTGCTCCTGCTCTCCTGCGCTTCCTTCAGGCGAAGGCTCAGCAGACTTTAAGTCTCTCCTGCTCTTCTGTCCTCAAGGAGTGAGGCATCCGGTTGCAAAGTCTGGATTTACCTAGCTCACCCTCTTAATTATGAAAAAAGCAAGAGCATAGCATGGCTCCCTGCTATTCCTGGCAAAGCCCATGAGATCTGCAGAGTAGAGTGGATAAGTGTTAGGGTTCTAGGTTGGTCTGGTTAAGTGAGGACGGCTCATGGAGTTTAGGGTTTAGGGTTAACCTCTGTGAAGACTTCTCAGCAAGCAGGCACAAACTCTTCCAAGGAGAGAACGGGAATTATCCACCAGTAACCCAAGGAGGACTGTGAGTCGGCAGAACTCAAGTGCAGCCAGAAAAGATTGGTTAGGGCTGCTGAGCCCTGGGAAAACAGCAGCTGCGCACGCCCTCTGCAGTGTGCACGCAGGAATAGCAGTGGAGTTTGTACAAGGGTGAGGCACAGGGGCAGCCAACATATTCTGCAACAGTCGTAAGCCTGCAGGAGTTGCTGGTGGTTTTGTCTTGTTTTATTTTTGTCTCGTAAATTTATCTGTTCATTTATTGTTTGTTTGGGTCTTGCTTATGTACTTCAGACTGGCATTGGCCTTGCTGTGTAGCCAGACTGCCCTTGGCTGTGCAGCAATCTTCCTGTCTCAGCCTCCCAAGAGCTGGGATTGAAAGGTGTGTGCCACCATGCCAGGCATCATCTACTCCTTTAAGTGGCTAAAACTACAAAGAAGGGCCAGCTAGATAGCTCAGCGGACTAAGTGCCTGCCTTGGCAAGTGCAGGGACCAGGGTTTGATTGTCCACCCCACCCCCACAGTGCACTGAGTTGGTTAAGAAAGAGTAACAAAGAGTCCGGGTGTGGTAGTGCACAGCTGTATTCCCAGTTCTGGGGAGGCTGAAAACAGGCAGATCACTAGAGTCCAAGCTGCGCAGTGAGACCCTGTACCAAATGCACAAATGAAAGAAAAACAAAAAAAACTGCAAAGACCCAAAAGATTGCTGTAGGATGAGAGTTACTATAAAGAGATGTTTAAAAGATTTTTAAACAATGAGCAATCTTAAGTTATCTGTGCCTTCTGTGAGGAGAAAGGGTGACATTCTTCAGATAGCAGTTTTGTTTAGCTAAAATAGGTATTTTTGAGTAGTAAAAGTTACAACGATAATTTCAACTAGAGATGAAAAGAAATCCAGGCCCTTGGGGTTCTTTTTTCTTTTCAGGACAATTAAATTTTATTTTATTTTGGTATTTGGTATAGGGTTAGCAGGGTCCCGCTATGAAGATCCGACATGTCCTCCTGCCTTCAGCCTCCCAAGCCCTGGGATTACAGGTGCGCGTCGCCACGCCCAGCCTCGGTGCTGTCTCAGCACACCCCAGGGGCGGGGCTAGCCCAGCACGCCAAGGGCAGCAAGAACCCTGGCCCCTGCTCTCTGCCTAAGCAGGAGAACAATTATATTTTAAAACCTCGTTTTTATCTGTTGTAGTACAATGAGTATAGGACAGTTATTTTGGATTTTCTTTCCTATTTTACTTTTTTACGTGATCTATAACACTACACTGAGATTATGGAATTGAACTTGATTTCATTTTTCAAATTCCTGTACTTTGAAAATCCTGTAAAATGTTACCAAAGAGTTATTGATATATTGTGACTTCTAGGTTATGCCTTGCCATCCCAGAATGAAGTCTGTTTCCCTCAGTGCTTGAATAAAATGAATTTTCTGCAATTCTGAAAACAGTGAAACCCATGGGTATGGCTCTCAGGAGGGCTAATACACGTATAAGATCCTAAAATTAGTACAAAGGTGTTTTTAAATGTTGTTGTGACAGCTAACTTCAGTTGTCAGTGCATCTCAGTCTTTGAGAAAGGTTTTGTTCCTTCAGAAAATTGTGTATTTTGGGCTGTTTGCCTTAACTTGTTCCAATTAAATAATTTATAGTAGTTGAACTCCCGGATTTTGTTTCACTTAGCACATTCAAAAAATATCTATTTGTGGGGCCGGGGACATGGCTCAATGGAATAAGTGCTTGACTGGCAAGCGCAAGGGCCTGAGTTCAATCCCGGGTTCCACCAAAAAAAAAAATCTATTTGTGTATAATGTTATATGTATGGAGCCTGTGGTGCAGGTACTGTGTGGCCTTTTATTTCAGCTTATAAAATGGTCTTAATACCTAGACAGATAAACCGAGAACCAGAAAACGTAAGTGTGTCTAAGGTTACAGAGCTAAGAAGATCAGTCTTATGATATAATATCTTTCTGCATTTCCTCCATCACTATTACATGAAAAGATGACATATTCTTTATGTTATTTTCTAAACTCTTAATTTTTTTCTTTTTCTTTTTTGGTCTTTTGGAGACCAGGTCCTGCTCTATGCAGTTCAGGCTGGCCTTTTGTAGCCCAGGCCAGTCTCGAACTCACAAGTATCCTCCTGCCTCATCTTCCCGAGTGCTGGGCCCCACAGACCCTTAGGTTTCTAGCATTTTCTCAACTGTGCACTCCAAAACATTGATTTTACTAGGATATACTTTCTGCCCAAATAGGATTAGATAATTAAATGAGTTTAGGAAATACTGGCTTAGACACAGCACAATGAATTTCTTTATTGTGAGGCTCAGGTGAAGAGCTAGGGAGGCAGGAGGGAGGCCTTCACCCCCTTTGGTTTTCTTTGTTTGGTTGGTTTTTAGACAGGGTCTTGCTGTGCAGTTTGGGCTGGCCTTGAACTTGCTATGTAGCCCAGGCTGACCATGAACTCCAACCTCTTGCCTCAGCCTCCCAAGTTCTGGAATTACATGTGTGTACCACCACACCTGGCAAGCCTGCTGTTTAAACAAGGTTTAAAGCCATCAGTGAAAATACTATAGTTAAAAGAAACTTCACACTACTTTTTATGCATCTAAAGAATGATGTGGTCAAGGGGAAGCTGATAGTTAAACTCCCAGAGCAGGTTCTGCAAGATGCCTAGTATAGGTGAGCACTCCCTGTCAGAATAGCTCCTCCAGCTTCCCTAACGGGAAATATGGGCGTGTGGTCTGGCCTTTGGTGCCTTTTGCATGCTCCTTTGTTATTCTCTGTACTTTCACATTCTGGGTCCTGTCTACCACAGACTATTTCACATTCTTCCAGCGTCTCAGCACCTCTTATAAGCGAGGATCATTAATATGAGTCTGGGGGGCTGGGGAGATAGCTCAGTAGAATAAGTGCTTGCCTGGCAAGCACAAGAGCCTGAATTAAATCCCTGGTCCCACCAAAAAGAGGAAGAAAAAAATATGAGGTCTGAAGACATGAAGGTTTTATTATAGTAACATTTGAACTGTCCCTCTGTGAAGGACTTACAAGAGTTTAAACTGTTTTCTCTCATTCTGCTCTAGGAGAAAATGCAGGTCAGACACCAATAAACATCAACCACCAGCAGACCCGCTTCCCTGATTTCCTTGACTGTCTTCCTGGAACAAACGTTGACCTAGGAACTTTGGAATCAGAAGATCTGATCCCCCTCTTCAATGATGTAGAGTCTGCTCTGAACAAAAGCGAGTCCTTTCAGACCTGGCTGTAGTCGCTGGCATTGTGAGTGGGAAGCAGCCGTGTCCTGGCGTTTCCTGGGTCTCAGGGGAAGGTGGTGGAGCAGAGGAGGTCTGCAGGTGCTGCTTCCTGCCCTGGGATTCTCGCTCCCTCCTTTCCACAGGGCCAGTTTAGAATGACTAATGCCTGGTTTTGATGGACAGGATCTTAAAGTTACACATAAATATTCTATTTTCATTTTCTGCTGACCCGCATTCCTGTGACAGATGATGCAGAATTATGTCTGCAGAATCACTTTGTTCCCTCAGCTGCCCCTTGCTATGCTTTATGGGCATTAGTTGACATTTATGCATCAATGTATTATAAACCATAAAAAGCTGACCACAGGTAGTAAATTCAAGCGGGCATCTTGGTCCAGGAAATGTACACAAAATTAGACCTGATTTACAGTTTCTAAAACTGTGCTAATGACAGTAGTACCAAATGCTTTAAAACCTATTTATCATGAGCTTTAAAAATCATTGTATGGATAGTAAAATTCTGCTGTATGGAATACAATGTATTTTGAATCCATGCTGGCTCTGATGGCTCTTCCTGCTCTGTATTTACAAAGGCACAGACAGCCCTATCATAGTTCACTTTTCATTGTGCTATTGCATAGCATCTAGATGGCTTCGTCTTCCAGCAGGACAGTAGCAGCAGCGTTAGAGTTCCTACCTGGAGATCTTGTGAAAGAGACCAGTCTGTACTAATCATGAGCATTTATTAAACAACAAAACAATTTAATTGCAACATGGATTTGTTAACAGTGCAACTTAGAATTTGGTGTTTATTTAGAAAACACTGATGTTATATCTGATGGCAAAGGGCGGCCATCTGTGTCTGATAAATCAGTGCCAACTGCATTGTTGGTGTTTTAAAACCCTTCTGAAGACCTGGGGATTCCAACCTGATGGCACATGCAGTAAGCTGTTGCTTTTCCAATTCTGAAGCCATGTCAGTTTTACTTTCAAGATTGCAAATGTTTAAAATAAGCCTACCTAGGAAACTGTTTGGAGGATGAAGTACATCTCTAACTGACATGTACCAAAGTGCCCTCATAGGGGAGATGGTGGAGACATGTTTCTGAATGCAGTAAAATTGATCCTAAGTATATCAGCCTAACCGTATTTGCTACAGTTGGTATAGAAAGGCCTGAGCTATGTATTCAATACCTCCTATCTAATAACCAAAAACTTTATTAGCTTTTAAGGACTGAGAGAACAACACGTTCACCTGGCATGCAGTCTACCTGCATTGCCAATGAAGTCCTCAACTGTTTAATATTTTGAGTGACATTATTTATAACCTATGAATTTAACCTTTAAGAAAACCATTAATTCAGGTCTCTGAGAGGAACCTTTCAATCCCCTTTGGGGGAGGGCCTTATTTGTTGTTGATCTTAGATAAGAGCCTTTTCCAGCTATCAGAATATAGCACAGACTACACTTGATCTTGGTGGACAGAAAGCAAGTGAAAGGGTCGGGGAGGAAGCAGTGAAGTTATGGGATGTAGTGGAAGGGACAGTCGTTGGGAAAGGGATTTTTCAGGAGATGAAGGATAGAACCCTAATAGCAAGACAGGCAGGAGGTATGAGAGGTGCCCTGAACAGACAAAGCAACGATTTCTACTACAACCTTCATACCAGAGAACTCTGTTGTAGAAGAAAAGAGGGCTTTGGCGTACTTCACGTGGGAGAAGAGCGAAGGGCCGGGCTATGGCCTCTTGTCCATAGTAACCAGTGGGCGGCTGGGGCAGAGGCCTGCCATGGCCCCAACACTCGGGTCTCTCCTCATGGCTGTGCTCTGTGTTCCACTAATTCCTTTTGCTCTCTCAAGCACTCTGAGATGTTAATGTTGCTACTAAATTGAAAGGGAGCATTCTTTCTTTTTCTTTTTTCTTTTTTATAAGCAAAAATTGCAAAAAGAATTGTACATTCTAAGAAAAAAAAAATAAGGGACCTAACGAAACTTAGCAGTGTTACTGTATTTTAAAAAATATTTTTATAGAGGCATTTTCAGGTTATTAAATGTAAGAAAGAGATAATCCTTCTTTCCTTAAGTAGTTAAATCATTGATGATTTATATCACCAACTTTTAGAAGTAATTTTCTAGTAAGTCCATGGCATTAGAAAATGTTAGAATAATTTTTTTAGTGAAATTAGTCAGAACATTTATTAATGAATATAATAAATATTTTTCCAGAATAAAATATGGACCCTATTTGTTTACTAATAGATTAAAGGGAGATATAATGTTTTGTTGTTTATAAAGCCATCAAATATGGCCTTGGTCAAGGAACATTCAAGCCTGAACTCTAAAGAGCTTTTTTTGTTTTGGTTTGGTTTTTTTCAGTGCTGGGAGTTGAGTAACCTAGGACTCGCTCTAGGCCAGCGTTCTCCAGCTGGGCCACATCCCCAGCCCTCCACAGCAATCTTTAAATGACTGTTTCCTATTATTGTAAGTGTTACACCCCTCAGAATTCATGATAAGGTGCTATTTATGCTATATATCTTACTGTAAGACAACTGCCAGTCTTTAGTCCTAAATCAGTCAGCCCGTTTTACCATCTCATCCCACAGCTCTGCTGTGTGAAAGGCATATTTTAAAAAGTGAAGTTGAAAAAGGATTTCTGAAATCTTTTACTGAAGATTTTTTTTTCCTGTTGAAATACATTGTTTTGTTAGCAAATACAGGATCAAAACCTACCTGTAATTCTGTTACATTGAAGGACTGGTAGCCCTTGTGTCACCAAAGTATCCAGGGCATGAAATGCCATTTCTTTCTCTGATGATAAAGGCATGAGCCTCACACCTTGGTGTCGGCCCAGGGGGCCCCACCTGGGCGAACAGCTGCGTGGAGCTGGGCTGGGCCGGGCCGGCCGGGCCGGGCGGGCAGGTGGGCGGCTGACTGTAGGATCGCGCATGAGCAGTGTGCGCTCATTGTGAAAGCAGAAAGTAACTCCTCAAAGTACAACTTGTATTTTTAAAAAAGGTCGTTTTCAAAAGAAAATTGCAACTCATTGAATTGGGAAAAATGGGTGATTGACAGAGACCGTTTCCCTAACACTACATCATTTCTTGTGCTAGTACTTTAACTTTTCAAAGAATTTACTTCTATATTTTGTAATATGACATATGCGTGTTTATTTCTAATTTCGAATGTTGTGCGTACAGAGGGTATGTGATCAAATCAGTCAGATCAAACCATTTTACCTAGAGTTTGGTACTGGTTTTTACTTCTCTGATTCTGTATAAGAAAAATAAATGCAATTGAATTTCCACCGGGAGCCTCTGCCCTCTCATTATTTGTGTATGTTGTTGTTATTGTTGTTGTTGTTCTTCCTTCCTCTTTTTTCTTTTATATTTTAGGGAAGAGTCTACAGGGTGTTCAGGGTCTCACACTAGATCAGACTCATAATGATCCTCCTGTTTACAGCCTCCCAAAAGCTGGGATTACAGGCACGGGTGACCACGCCCAGTTGCAATTGCCATCTCAGTGCACCTGGGGACAGGGCTGGCACAGGCCTGGGGATCAAACTTCCAGCCCCTGCGCCTGCTTGCAGGCATTTTAATCTGCTGAGCTATTTGGCTATCCCTGTGTACTTTCTTCTGACCGAGGGCTTGGGTGGAATGAAAGAAAGGTTCATATGACCCTCCTGGCAGACAATGAAATAAAGAACATTCTGGTGGCAAGCATCTTTTGGGCTCGCATGGCTGGCCTTCAGTGTCCTAAATGTCTGCAGAATTCTGGTTTCTACTTTCTTTGAAGTAGTCCACTGAGATTTTAAGACATGTATTTTTTAAACACACCACCCTGCCAACACCCTGACAGATATTGTTGTAGTCAGCTGAGTGAGATAGAAGTGTCATAGGCAGTCAGAGGGGGCTGGGCCCTCTAGGAGGCCGTGCAGAAGAGGAGATACCCTGCAGCTGTGGGAGAGAACTTCAAGACAAGATAAAACACAGGCACCCCCATGCCTTCCACAGGATAGACCTGAGGGACTGATACTCTAGGTATCAATCACCTTCAAAAAGCCAGGAGGAGTCACTAACCCAAAAAGTCACTGTTCTGTATTTATGTCCACTAGCTAAGTGACTTGCTTCCCCATTTGATCCTGATTTAATCAGTTTTACCTGAGCAATGGTATTTGTCATCTTAATGGTGGACCATAGTTCTGTCCCACCTCATACCCATCTTGCAAGTTTCCCATGTGTCCCACCTTAGACCTGCCTCACCTCATGATTTTGCTCTGTAAAAGTCCTAGAAAAGGAAGGGTCCTCAGCAAACCACTCAGGTCCCCTCTCCAGGACAGAACCTTTCTTTCACTCAATATGTATATTCTGCTCTTAGTCTCTGTTTTTCCTAAAATCCATTCTTTGATTTTTTTTTTTTTTTTAGTTTATTTTTGGCCGTACCAGAGATGGAACTTGGGACCTTGAGCTTGCCAGACAGGCACCTGTGCTTCTGAGCTATGTCCCTTAGGCATCTTTTTTAAAATTATGTTTTGGGGCCGGAGAGATGGTTCGGTGGAATAAGCATTTCCCTGGCAAATGCAAGGGCCTGAGTTCAATCCCTAGTTCCGCCAAAAAATAAAATAAAATAAAAATGCTTCATCATCAATGAGATAAGTGCTCATTGTTGAGAATGCCAAGTACCAACATGTATAAAGTAAAAAAGTGAAAGTTCCATACCTCCCAAATATCAGACTTAAGAAGAACTATGGCAGGTTTTTCCCCCTGTAAGTTAGAAGTTTAAACTAAGAAGCAGTTACACATACTGTCTGGACACTTTATACTTGTTTACTAAGAGCTAGGTACTGGGCACACACTTGATAAATATGGTCTAGCTTGTTCTATGCCTCAAATATAATCATCTTAATACTATTAATGTCCCCACTTTACA
Organism: Ctenomys sociabilis; assembly: GCA_004027165.1. Taxonomy (NCBI): domain Eukaryota; kingdom Metazoa; phylum Chordata; class Mammalia; order Rodentia; family Ctenomyidae; genus Ctenomys; species Ctenomys sociabilis. Next base: position 23,756 of record PVKA01007132.1, on the reverse strand, counting down.
GATAAGAACATTGAAGAATAGAAATGTTAACTATTTGCACAGGGTCAGCAACAGGCATATGCAGGGTCTGTGAAGCTCTTTCCATGCCTGGGGATACAGTTACGTAGTTTTGGTGCCAGGAATTGAACTCAGGACCTCACACCAGGTAAGCAGTGTACCAGTGGGCTCTATCTGTGGCCCTGTTTCATTATTTTAAACAGGAAATAACATTCCTTATATGGATGTCACCTATTGTTAGTTTTCAGTTTTTTCCTCTACAAATAATGTTAAGTGAAGTCTGCTTTTGTGGAGAATAGATTCCTAGCAGAGAAACTACTGTATCAAATGATACGTGATTTTAAATTTTGCTGAGTTCTGTGAAATATTTCCCCCCAAAATGACTTGAACCAGTTTGTTTCCAACAGCACTATGAAAATGCCCTCTTTGCTGCCAGCCTATGGGTAGATGCTGCTTATCTTTTTAGGCTTTGCAGTTGTGACAGGGAGACAGCAACTGACTTTTGGAGGCGGTGTCGTGGTTTCATCGAAGATGGCCGTAGGTGTCTGGCATGGAAGGTGACTGCGCATGCTCTGCACTTGGTGCTTGGAGGCGGGGCTGGTTGGAAAAGCAGGGCGTGACCTGGGAAGCCTTCTTTTTACCCGCCCCTTCCTTGCTGTCTGATTGCTGGCCACTGCCCTGGGAGCAGCTTGTCCTCTCCTCTGTGCCCCTCTGCCGGCCCATTTCTACCATCTGACCATGGACCGCGACCACAAGCCACACTGGGTGATTGGGTGAGACGTTTTGAAATAAAAAAGGCTGGAGATGTAGCTCAGAGAGAAGGCCTTCAGTTTAGTCCCCGTTACTCCCACCATGACAAACAAAAAAACAGAGAGGAGGGAAGAAGAGGGGAAGAGTGCAAACCAAGAGAAACCTCTTTTCTTTCTTTAAATTGCAAGTGCTGGGTATGTTGTCCAGTGACAAAGTGGGAACAAAGCTTTTGTAAAGTGCTATTACTTTTGTCACCCTGGTGCCTGTTTTCTCTCTGTGCCTTAGCTTTTGTTGGCACAATCTTGCCCAGTCGCAGCTTCCTGTCATCTTCAGTAAATGCTCTTTCCGCTTGCTGCTGAGTATACACTGGATCTGCTCATTCGGTGACAACAAATACATGATTACATTCTAATATGACTTTCATTTTGGGAGATCTAGGATCTCTAGGAATTGAATGAACTCTGTCTCCAGGGCAAGGAGACATCTTGCCTGACCATAGATACCACTTTGGAAGGCCAAAACCTTCTGAAGTTCTCAAAGCTTGGGCTCATGGCCAATGACATTGATAGGGAAGTTTCTAGAAATAACTCAAAGTCTGCACAACAGAAACTTGGAGTGGGAACCAGTGCTATTTTAGCAAGTCATCCAGGATTCAAGTATGAGGGTATTTCAGAGCAGTTTGAAAACCTCCTTGCAAAAGAGTTAAGCTGGCTGAGCAGTGCAGAACGTGCCTGGCAAGCACAAGGTCCAGAGTTTGATTCCTGATTCCCTTTCCCCCCCAAATCAAAAGAGAACAACAGAAGTAGCAATAAAACAATCCTACTTCCTGGGGTTCACTCTGAGATGCATGTCTTTGGAGGTGGAACCTGAACTGGACACCAGATTTGCTGTGGTGACAGAGAGCTGGCCAGTCTGATGGCCCAGCTGTGGCTTCTGGGTGGGAAACTGTGCTCCTCCAAGGAGCCAAGCTGTATAGGCCTGGGTTTCAAGGACTAGGGGACTTCTGACAACTTGGAGCAGGACCACTTGGAGAGCGACTTGGCATCAGCCTAGCTTGCTGTTCTCCTTTCCCAGGAGGAAACTGAGGCCCTCTACACAGTGGAGATGCTTTTCTAAGGCTCCAGTCAGCAAATGTTGTGGTCAGCTCTCAGCTCTTCCTCCCAGAAGTGCCCCACATGGACAGCAAAATGCAAACTCCTCAGAGAAACCCCCAAGGCCTGAAACATGGATTTTAAAGTAACCACATCCAACAATTCAGCTACAGGGCACTGGGCTCAGCTCCCAGGGACCTTCCCCTGTGGCCCAGCATCTCCCTTGGCTGGTGCTCATTTTCATGGAGCTCGGGTTATTGAGCCCTTTTGAGAATAATCTTAGCCTTCTCCAGTTATCCTAAGCTTAATGTCAGCTTTGCCACTAGCTACTTCAATTGTGGCTCAATATTTCACACATCGGTTTTCAAATAAGGGTGATAACAGCGAAACTACTCCTGAGGGTGTAACTGTCCAGCACTTTTGATGTGGGTGAATAGCAGCATTTGCACCAGGGTAAGTGCTCAGCTGTGCCAGCTCTAGCTGGGTGGCAGGGAAGACGAGCAGGAAAGCCTTTCCTGCAGGGTGGAGAGCCAAGGCCTGTCTTTCTGCTGCAGCCCTAAGGGCTCTAGAAATTGGCCTCTGCATTCCAATCCTGTTGGCTGTAGAACTGTACAGAAAGTAAGGAGCCTAGGAGATAGCAGGCAGTGGGAAGAGGGTGCTGGCTGGTACCTTACCACAAATGTTCTGAACGAGTCTACAAAATTCTGATTTTGATTGTATTTTAATGATAGGTTTTAGTCATTTAGATATCAATAAAATAATGATCACTATAAATTATGACATCTTAAAAAGCAGCATACTATTGTTTTGAATTCTATACAGGAATTTCACATTAGCGTTTTAAAGCAGCTGTCCTAGACACTTTTAGAATCAATACTGTGTGTGGCATAATGGCTAAAGGTTGATGCCCTAATTACCCATGTTCATAACCTGCATTTCTCATAAAAGTTATTTATGTCAACACACACACACACACACACACACACACACACACACACACACACACAGAAAAAGACTTTTTCAAGATAAAAAACTATCTGTGTCACTAAGATGCCTAGGCTGGGCTTGAACTTGCAGTCTTCCTGCTCTAGTCTCCCACAGCACTGGGATTACGGGTGTGCACCTTTCTTGTAGCAGGAAAAGTATGAAGACCTTGGTAGGAAAGAGAAGGTGGAGAAGCAAGAGTGATTGGACCTGATTTCCCTGCAGTTACCTTGCTGTTCTGATTAGCAGGTAAGGGGGTAGCCACTGCTTGCTCAGGTTCGCTGGTAAGCATAGTTCTGGGCTGAGGGAGCAGGGAAGCCTGACTAAAGTTAGGTCACGATGAGCGACTTGGCCACTCTCCTTGTTGATGGGACCAAAATACCTGACACCCACAATCCATGGTTGTCTGGTGGGCAGAGGCCAAAGCAGGAAGGGCATCATGGGGGCTGGGGGCAGAGCACAGCCGCTCCACCCACGGCAGCCAGGAAGCAGAGGGAAGGGAAGAGCCAGCAAGGGACACAGCTTTTCGGCTCACACCCGGTGACCTACCTCTTCTAACCGGAGCCCACCTCCTAGGAACACATCCTCCCCGGGGGAGGAATCCACTGCCGAGCTCAGCACCCCATACTCTGGTCATCTCCCAGTGTCTCACCTGAGAACACACCAGGCTTTTAGGGGACATTCCAGGTCTAAAGCATAACAACCAGGAGGCAGAGATTGTGAGTTCTTGGTCAGTTCTGAAGATCGATCAAAATTTTCCATGTATATCCCTCACTCGAGTTTGGCGTTATTTTTATTTATCACTTGATCCCAAATGCTTGAAGGTAGCCTTTTCTTGTTTTGAGTAGAACAATTTATTCACATCCACAGAACAGCAGTAACACTCCAGTACACTCCAGTTCGTGAATGGGGTGAGCACCTGCTACATGATAGGTCGGGGGCGCAAACACTGCTGAGGTGTTCTGCAGCTTGAGGAGTTCTCATCCATGAGGAAGGAAGGAACTTTGGGGATCCGGCAGGAGGAGGGAAGCCTCTCCAACAGGTGCAGGGTGTGATGCAAGGGTGAGGTGGGGCTGTCAGTGGTGTAGAGTTTGAAAACCCTGATCTAGCTTGAGGAACAAAATATGCCCACGTGCAAGAAACCCTAAGCCCCTCCTCTGCACTGTTGGTGTGGTGGGTTGGGAATGTCAGCTTTGCTCCTCTGAACTGCAGATCTGCTGATCCCACCTCCTTAGGGGTGGTTGCAGAAGGTTCTTCAGCTCTTTGTGGGGCAATGGGATGCAGCAGTGTCTCTGAGTATGCTCTCCTTGGGGACAGAGGACCACAGCCACAATCACTTTCCCCAGATGCACCCTCAGCGTCTGGCTATGGGGCCAGGCAGTGCATCTGCAGCTACAGGACACCTGACCCGACCTCTGCAGGACACCCACATCGAGGTCAGGGCGCCAAGAACTGAGTTGCAGGCCACCGCCATGGCTCCAGACCATGCTTGCAGGCTCAAATTGATCTTGCTTTTCTCCTGCCCAAGTGTGATTGCCTGGCTGCCTGCCAAGTCCCAAGCAAGCGTGTGTGTAGACCAATGGTTTGCTGGTCAGCTGAGCTCTGACCAGTACACTGGGTTACAGTCAAGGTCAGCCGAGGAATGCTCCTAACACAAGACAGTGTAACTGTGGAGGAGCGAGAATCCCTCCTGGCACTCATGTCGGTGGTCCTGTGCAGCTCCTGGTTCTAGACCTACCTACTCTTTTTCTTTTCTCTTGTTTTTCCTTTCCTCTTTCCTGGTGTGTGCATCTTACCCCACCTTGTGGATGATTAACCTCTGTAGATGTCCTAGAATGCTCCCTCCTGTGTCTCAGGACTTGTGTGCCAAGACAGGTATTCTGTGGCTCCATGACAAACTTGATTTTGCTTTGTTTTGTAAAAGCAAGCCAGAATTTTCACTCACTGCCACCTGGGTATTGAGGACTGAAGGCGATGTCTGTCTTGGGTCACCCTCCATGCTTAGGCAGGCACTGTGTTCAAGCAGTGGGAGGAAGAACCATATGGCTTCTATTTACTTAGCTATATTTAGCCTGTAACACTGTGAAGGCCTGATATGTTTGGGTTAAACATAAATGTGTTTCTAACCTTTCCCTTTGTCACTGCTAATAGCTCAGGTTCATCAGCCTGCTGCAGAATACTTTGAAATAATAATTTAGATTTTACTTTTTCTTCTCTTCCCCCATTTAAGCAACCGACAGGCCCTGTGCTCACAGGCCCAGCAGAATTCCAACGCAAAGAGGGAAATTCCAAGAAGGACCTACATTAAAGAGGGCTGCGATTGGCATTTAGAGTCAGAATGCTGCAGCAAACATCATTTTAGCACGTTGACTCACAGCCAACATGCTGGGACTGCTCCAGCCACACCTTCAATTTGTCATGGAGACACGGACTTCCCACTTGTTTTTTTCTGCTCATCTTTGAAGTCTTCCTATGACTTCTTTCAGAGCCAGGGATACTACCTTAGGCAGGGGGGATTCAGGGCCCCTGATCACAGAGAAGATGATTGGCAGCAATAGTGCACCGGGCGCTGAGTTAGAGTTGAATTGGATTCTGTCCCTGTCTCAGACTACACTTATAACCCGAAATGCAGTGAAGTTGGTCAGGCTCTCACTGAGTGTGCTGTTGGCCACTCCCAAGAGAGAAGCTTTTGGAGAGTCCACACCAATGTATGTGTGTGTGTGTGTGTGTGTGCGCGCGCGCGCGTGTGCATGTGCACATGTGCGTATTAACCTTTCATCACCAAGATCTTAAAGGCCTGCTTACTTGTCTGTCTTTCTTCTGCTTATTAAATTTCAGGTCCTGGATGGGACCTCTTACTGCACAGAGTTCTTAGAGAATAAAATCACAGCACGCACACCTTTTGTTTCTGGCGCCTACACCACTGAGCCACGCACATAGTAGGTGATTGTTAATGCTTTATTGCAGCCTGCCAGCATGACATGCAAATCCCTCCAAGACCCTCTTCATGTTCATTAGGTCAAGTTCACGGTACTGCAATTCTGTTTCATGCTTGGGTGACTTGAAGATTCTTGACTGATTGTCTCATAACAGCTTCTTAAATCTGAGGGACTAAGACTGGGAAAATTATTTTCCCAGGACCCTTGAACTGGAGTCAGTTCCAAGTCCAAATCAATCCAGTGGGTTTGGCTTCATTTCGATTTCAGACACATATTACATATTATCTAAATCCTGGAAAATAGGCAGCAAAAGTATTGCCCAAGTTAGCTTTTAAAAAACGTTCTTGTTTGATCAAAGAAAGCATTTGTAAAAAGATTGCAAAGCATTATTCGTTCAGTCTTCCACTCCTCGGTTTCCTTCAGAGATGCACAATCTTTACTATATTACCACTGAGTTCAAAATTTGATTTAATGTACATGAGGGAATGCTAGCACGAGGCTTCTCAGGAGTAGTAACTCAAATTAGCTAAAAATGCTTTACATAAAAATCATTTATAATACATTAATTTTTTTCTACAAATCGGGAAAATATTTCTTATTTTCAATGTGCTTTCCTACTTTGACTTAAGAAAAGCTTCCAAAGATATAAACATCTTTATATACAAAGAAGCAGGATGGTAGGACATGTGACTGCACACATTTCACACTTTTAAAGGAAAAAACAAAAAGAGTGGAAAATTGACTTCAAACCTGTTCTTCAATGCTACAAAGCAGCTAATTTGAGAAACCTATAAATCAAAAATATAATCTGCTTTTTATTTGAAAATTAGAAGATTATAATGTGGGCAAAGCTGGTTGTAGGGAGAGGGGACGCTGTGCCCGCCCTAAGCTTTGCCTGTGGGGACCAGACAGGAATTAACGATCGAGGCAGGGAGACTGAGGCTAATCGATCTTCCCACGGATTGTAGATTTAGAACCGCTCATTGTAGAGGTTTAAACTGTTCCTTCTCCCTAGGGAATAGAAGAAAAAAAAAAATGAATGAATGAATGATGATGTCATTTCTTTAATTTTTTCTCCTCCCCTCTCTTTCCCTCCACATCACCCCTCTTGCTCCGGCTACTCCGGCCCTTTTACTGATAATCTACTGAATGTTTTCTGCACTTTCCTGACTTTCTTTCAATTATCTTTGAGTCTTTGGATTATAGGAATAGGAATTTCATTTTATTTTACATTATCTACTTACCATTAAATATAATTTTGGTTAAGCCCACTGACAGGAGTACTGTGTTAAAAGCTACAGAGGACCCAGTATTCAACCCCAGAAGCCCAAGTCCATTCCTTTCCTAGAAGGTGAGGTGCCTTCCTTATTTTCTTACTAATAATCAGCAGCACTCACTGGGCCTCAAAGTGTTGAAGAGGGTACAGTTATCACCCACTCAGCAATGCAGGAGCAGAATGTTAACACCCAGTTCACTTCTGACTTGTCTAGGACCTCATGGCTGGCCATCCAGTCAGGCACCAGCTTGGGCTCAGGGTGGTCTTGCTAAATCCCTGCTGCCTAAATGGATGAAAATTGACCTGCACACTTCTGTAAGTTAGGCAAGAGACAGCTCTACTTGGATAGCTGACACCTTGAGAAGTTACTCAGCTGTCTTGGTCACTTGACAGGTAAATTTTAGGGCTGGGCTTGGAGTCCTTCCCCATTTCCTTCTAGGGTAGAAGTGCTGGCAGTTGGGTGAGAGGTTGACTGCCCACAAGTAAGGAATCCTCATCAGACTGGATTGTTAAAACTGTAGTTTTTGTGGACTGTAATATTTAGTGGTAAACCATTATGCTGCCTACAAGTTATTTTCCAAGAGTTCAGAAAGGGAGAAAGTGCTTGAGCTCAAACACTAATAATGTGTGGATGTAGGTGAAAGTACCCGGATGTGCACTGTGCCATCTCTTCAGTTTTTAATGTAGATTTGAAGTGTTTAATATCAAATATTAGGGTAGGTGAAGGGAACAAGGAGGAGGAACAGGAAGATGAGAGGAACAGGATGAAGAAGAAAAAAGAAGAGGAAGAAGAAAAGGAATTCTGGTGGCTAATGCTCACCATCTGTAGTCCTCTGGTGCCCGTATGCAGTCTTTCAACCATAGAGCAGTTTCAGCCCTTGGGTTCCCCCAAATATATGGTTTGAAGAAGGAAAATGCACTTGGGAATCAACACACTTATATGTGGGTACATTTTAACATTGACAGACAATTCCTAGATTTAGCAAATTACCACATCTATTCAAAAGGCAACCATATTTTGTGTGAGGCTTTTTTTATTTTTTGTTTACTTTTTTTGGGGTGGTGGGGGAGATCGAACTCAAGCCCTTGTGTTTACCAGGGAAGCACTTATTCTACTGATCCATCTCCCTGGGCCCTATTTTTAAATTTTATTTATGTTATTTTTATGGCCAGCTCAGCCCACCCTGGGGATGAGGCTGACGCAGCGATTGAACCACGGTCCCTACACACTTGCCTAAGCTCGCCTAAGCAGGTGCTTTAGCTGTCTCCCTGGCCCAGCAATCATACTTTCAATCAATCTTGTATAGAAAAATAATTTACCACTCAGCTGAAATGCATGACTCTGTTTAGCTGATTTAGCAAATATTAATTAATATTAATTAATTTTGAAAGAATTTTGAAAGATTTAAAGGCTCAATATTATTTTCTTTGTAGTACTGGGGGGGTCAAACTCAAGGTCTCGCTAAGCAGGGCACGTATTCTACTACTGATCTATCTCCTCAGCTCTAAATGTTCAATATTCCTAATTGCATCATAAAAATACTTTAGGTAGTTATTAAGTAGTATTCTTTCCCTAACCTCGGATTATGTTTAAAAGATCAAAAAGAATGAAAATAGGATTGAAAATCTATAAAAAATTTAACAGGCATTGTTGACTTGGGGGGGACTTAAACTTTCACATTTTAAAAGCAATATATGGCTACTACAATGTTTCTCAATATTATGGTCTAGAGAAGAAAAGAATCTTCACAGGCAGAAACAACTAACATTTAACTTTTTTTTTTTTTTTTTTTTGGGCAGAACCGGGGATCAAACTCAGGTCCACCTCCCTGGCGACATTTAACATTTTGATTGTACTTCCACTAAGTTTTCTTTTTTCTATTCATGGTGTTTTGTTCTTCTGTAATTTTATCTTACATGTAATGTTTACACTCTTTTCAAATAACACTCCCTCATAAATATTTTTAAAACAATACAAGTTGGGGAGAATATTCTTCTAATATATGAAGAAAAGAACCAATAAAGACACTTGAGCTGGGCGTGGTGGCGCATACCTGTAATCTCAGCACTAGGGAGGCTGAGGCAGGAGGATTGTTGTGAGTTCGAGACCAGCCTGAGCTACAAAGTGAGCTTAAGGCCAGCCTGAACTGCACAGTGAGACCCTGTCTCAAAAAAGAAAAAAAAAAAGAAAAAAAAAAGACACTTGAGGACAGTGGGGGCAAACCTGTGGCACGCACGGGGCAGCCGGCTGTCTATTATCGTTGAAAGTGCTGAAAGGTTCGCCATCCCTGCTCTGGGGGGGGCTACACAAGAAGCCAGACAGGTAGGAGTGGAAAGATGCGAACTAGGTGCGTAGAGGCAAAGGTAGGAGGGACACTTTCCAGTTGAACATCTTGAAATATTTCTGTGCATGTATGCACAAAATTGATGTTTCAGCTCTCTATGTACATTAATACCTAATAAAAATATAAAGTATAAAATAAAAATATAAAAAACTATTTGAATCTCTTGAAGTACTGGCGTAAGTAGAGAGACCATTGCATACACAAATCTCCACTTAATTTTTTCTTATTTGTACTTTTTAATGAATCTATGGCTATGTGAATAATTCCTTATATAATTTGGTCATTTGTTAAAATACTCAAACCATCTCACTGCCTCTTTATTTTTTATATTTTTATGATTTTATTTTTTTGTATTTTAGGACAGGGTCTACAGGGTCTTACAGGGTCTCTCGGTGTAGATTGAACTCGTAGTGATCATCCTATTTACAGCTTCCAAGTGCTGGGATTACAGGCAGGCACCAGCATGCACAGTCTCAGTCAAGGTCCCAGAGTGCCCCAGGGGTGGGGCCAGCACAGCTGGCCCAGGGATCGAAGCTCCAGCCCCTGCGTCTGCCTAAGCAGGTGCTTTAATCCACTGAGCTATTTGGCTGGCCCTATGATGATATTTAAAGACTGAGCCTTGCTTATGTGACTTCCCCAAGTTGGGACACAGCTCAGTGCAATAGCACTGCCTGGCAAGTGCAAGGTCCTGAACTTGATTCCCAGTATCCACAAAAAAAAAAAAAAAAAAAAAAAAAAAATTTTTTTTTCTTTGTATTTGACATAGTAAAATATAGATTTTGCCTTGGTGTGTACCCTTCACCTGAGGACATCTGGGCCCTTGGGCCACACCTAACGTGCTACTTCTGGCACTGTGCAATATGCCAAATGCTCATTTTCTGGGGATCTTCGAATAAATACCCAAGAAAATGAAGTCTTTTGTCTCAAGGGCTAAGCCAGCTGGACACTTGGCAGGTGGCAAAGGTCAGCATGAGCCCGGATGTGTGAACACACATAGCCATGTGGCGTCCCTGGTCCCTGAGGTGACCAGTGGGCCGACTGTGGGCTCCAGCTGGGTGGGGTCCTCCTGCAGGTGGCCGCACTCCTGCCCCTCCTCGTGCACCTGTGGGGCCTGAGCTGGTCTCCCTGATGATGGGACGAAGTGTCAAAGACAGCTTACCCCACAGCAGCCGCAGCACTGGCAGTCTCCGCAGAGCGTGCCCAGGACACCATTGATCGCCTGGATGGCACACAGAACCATCTGAATTCCCCCGATGACCAACAGGATGGAGAAGAGGGTCAAATTCCAGGGAACAATGTCAGTGGGCCCCTTACACTGGTTCCACAAGGATTGATCGTTGAGATAATCTCTGTAGGAAACAGGGAGAAAGGAGACATTTGTAAAAAATTAGGCAGGTCCCTGGACTAGAAGATCACTATAACCATTCTTGTGAAATACTTTCCATCCAAAACAAAGTCAATGAGAAAATAGTCTATGATGCAATGAGAAAACAAAACCTAACTTCTATTGAATGCATTTTATGTGTCAGACTATATTCTAGATGTTTTACATATTCTCTGTCTTGCTGTCTCTTCTTTCTTTCTTTCTTTTCTTTCTTTTTTTTCTTTCTTTCAAGGTACTCTAGGCATGAAACAGCTTTGGCCACCAACCCAGGCATCAAGCTAGAATGAACAAAGGACTGTCATCTGCTCTGCCTCTGACTACTATAAGAACAACACCAGAAATGAGGTGTCTCTTTGCCCATTGCTGGGGGTGTCCCACTGTCTCTGTCTCTTCGTCTCTGTCTTTTTGTCTCCCTTCCTCTCTCTATCTCTGAGTCTTTCTCGCATCTTTTTGAGACAGGATTTCTTTATTCAGTGCAGGCTGGCCTTGAACTTACTTTGTAGCCTAAGCTGGCCTCCAATTCATAGGGATCCTCCTACCTCAGCCTCCCAAGTGCACACAAGCACCACCACACTTGGCTAGTCATTTCACATTTTAAACCACGTCAGAGAATATTTTTAATGGTTCCATAATACTGCCTATCACCTTTATATGAATATGTAATACTTTGCTTATTCATTCCTCTGTGGTTTTTGATTTTTCACTCTTTATGAAACAACTTAGGTTCTTCCTTCTATTTCACATGTCAGGAAATTGAGGTACAGAGAAATTAAATGGCTTACTCCAAGACAGCAGCTACTAAATGGCAGAGACCCAAGTTTTATAAGATATAAACATTTATAGATATTGGTATATCTAAGAAGATATACCAATTCACCATCTCTGAGAAACAGCAAAATGAAGACACATAGAATTAGAATTGCACCAATACCCACAGTCTTTACCTAGCTACCATCATTTGAGACCATGTCGCCTTTTGGCAGATTATTTACTAAGCTAGGTAAGATAACTAAAGGATGGATTTTAACAAAATTATGAATGTGATCCAACTGTATTTTTGTTTACATGTAGCAAGCCACCCAAAAGAAGATATAATTAATTCTCTTTGTAAGAAAAACAAGCTACTGCTTTAGTATATATATTTTCTACAAACTTTGAATTAGGAAAAACCATAAGATGTTTATATATACTTATATATCTCTATATATTTATATATTGAGTTCACTGCAATACAAAGGGCATTGCATCTTGAAGAAGAAATGTGAAGTTTGCTCTCCTAGAGGGAAAATGAGACTGAGGTGTGTATGGTCTTATGGGTTATTATGCTTTCTGTTTGCCTTCTTAAAATCCCACATTGGTCTCTCCATCTTTCTCTACACAACCCCCACGTGCAAGGCCTCAATAGGAACTCTCCTACTGAATTAATACTCTTTTATTGCTTTTAGGTCTGTATCACAACCTCCATGTGCACCAGCACAACATTTGTTTAAAGACATTCCAAATTAACATTTTGGAAATTGTTCAAGAATGGTGGAGGATGCCTTGTAAGTGAGGGTTACTTGAGTTAATATCAACAAAATGCATAGGACGGCACCTAGCAAATAAAAGTGTCAATAAGTGTATAATTGTCATTATTTTATGTAGTAAATGACAGTCTGGTCTAATAGACTATGGTCTTTTGGATTCAGATGAAGCTGGGTTCAATTTCTCTTAGCCACAGTGTGCTCCTCATATACAGTAACTATCCTCCCTCAGCATCAGTTCCTTCACTTCTTCTTTGTTTTTTTTTTTTTTTTTTTTTTTTTTTTTTTTTTTTTTTGTTTTTCTTTCCCGGTACTGGGGATTGAACTCAGGCCCTTGCGCTTGCCAGGAAAGTGCTTATTCTGCCAAGCCATCTCCCCGGCCCTAGTTCCTTCACTTAGGACATGGGCAAGTTGCAGGTATGAGGATTGCTTAAGATTTCGCTTTTTAGTGATTTTTTTATTTTATATCACTTGTCTTTGTCTTGCATTTTACATGTAGTCCTTCCTGCTTTCACAATTTTAGACTCTTATGTGATTAAAAAAGATTATAAAGATATGATATAATAGGCCGAGGAGATGGCTCAGTGGAATAAGTGCTTCCCTGGCAAGTGCAAGGGCCTGAGTTCAATCCCCAGTTCCGAAAAAAAGAAAAGAAGAAAAGATACAATATAATATTTTCCAGGCGTGCTACATAAGAAAGATTCTAAAACGATGCAATTTGTAATTCTCCTCTGGCAAGTTGGTACGGTACAGTGGTAGGGCAACAGCGCCAGCTGGCGGTGAGATGGGCAAACAGCTCACGGGTGTGGGCGGTTCATATAGATTGAATTTGGATGCCTTTCACTTCCATTTCTGTGGCTGCCTCACTTTTCACAAACTGTCTCTGTTAGCTGTCCTCAGGATTTTCCTTTCTGCTTCTAACTCTCAGGTTCTGGAATCCTCCGAGTCCCTGTATTCACATGCAGCTTGATTTCTGTGTCCAGCTGTCCTGAACCAGGGTGCAAAGAGGCTATAAATTTTCATGGACCTCGTAGCTAACCACATTTCCACATTCTGTGAGAAATGACGCAGTTGCAGGTTAAACCACTCCACCACTTCTAAAGCATCCGATGATCACGTGGGTGTTTCCACCTGGGCTACACCCCCGCCCCCAACATGGGAGCATGAAAGCCTTGGGCCTCAAAGACCCTGTCTCCAAGCAGCAAAGGTAGCTGAGGAAAGGAAGGAGGAGAGGATGGCTTTGGTCACATGCACTGCCCTCTTCTAGGAGATGCGCTAAAACATCCCTCCTGCCCTCAGGCAGAGCGCACCTTTCTCTGGGCCTCCCTGCACTTTGTGTGTGCCTCTCCTGTACAGCCCCTGAGTCCCTGGGCTGTCACCATCTGTCCTTGTCTGTCTTCTCACAAGCGCAAAGGCCATGCAACACCACCCCTACTCCAGTTCCAGCACAGAGAGTGTTCTATAAATCCAGCAGCCGCTACTTACTGGGTCCCAGCTGTGTGGGGGACACGGAGGTGCTGGCTTTACACCATTTTTCTCAACTCTACCAAGTTGCTCTACCACACCTGAGCAGGGCCTGCTACACAGCGGCCCTCAGCAGGTACTCGGCGAGCGAGAGTGAACGTGCACCCATTTTTCATACAAAAAAGTTGAGGCTAGGAAGTCAAAGTAGCTGGATCTGACCTAACTCTTACACCAGTGCTCTTACCTCTCACACAAACTCTGTACCAATAATTACATCCCTTTAATATATTGAAGATATGACTTGTTTATGATATTTACACTATGTGCAATAGTATATTAAATGAAGGCTATTTGAATCATTGTAAAGAGATTATTCTCCTTGAACTTTCTTTGGCCAGGTTCAAAGGATTAAAATTAAGCCACAAGATCATTATGCAAGCAATACATTATAGAAAATATAATGCACATTGTAGAATATTATAGAACAAACCATTATTGGAAGCATAATAGTGAATTCCTTTCTAAATATTCATAACAATGAATATAAGTGTGCTGGAACTGCATGGAGTGCTTTCCTCACATTCTGTTATTTTATTCTCACCTGAACCTGTCAAGTAGAGTTTGCTGTTACCTCTTTCACAGATGAAGAACCCAAGAGATGGACGTGCCGGCCAAAGCCTTGCCACTGGGGTGCAGCAGAGGAGCAAATGCACCCCAAGTTGGCCATGGTCAGTTCTGGTTCCTAACATTTGCAAAGTGTTTTCTGCTTCATCCTGGCGAGGTACACGAGCTACAATCTAGTCTCACTCTAGCGTGGCTGTAGCTTCTCTGAGCACAGGATCACAAGCAGTTGGTGGAGCTCCTTGCTAAGTCAGAATCGAGCTATGCAGCGCAGCTTGTCCCAAGTGAGAATGCGGCCACAGCGCTGAGTTATGCTCATTCGATGTTTCGATGTCACGCACACCGAAGTGAGAGTCCTCCTCACCACTGCAGGCTGCGCCCCCTCCGGGAGGGGCCTCGCGATGCTGCTCTCCAGCTTTCCTGCCCCTGGCCATCCTTGTCCTCTACAAGCTGCTTCTGTTCCATCTGCTAAGGGTCAAGGCAGGGTGGCAACTATCTTAGAAAGGAGGACTCTGGGTGGGAGAGGTTCTACTTTAAAGGAAGCCAGGAAAGTGTCTCAGTGATCTTTTCCCTTCTAGATGTTTTTTAATGTGGTTTGCATGGTGGATGCAGTTAGCTGTATTTTCTCCTTCACTGTCATCACCACTTTCTGCACAGGGAGGCGCTGTCCCTATTGTTACACTACCCAACCATGTGCTGAGGGCACAGGGGCCAGGGCTGTCCTTTGGTTTTGCATTTGAAATGAGCTCCAGCCCAAACAGGATACTGATTATTTAAAAAACAAACAAAAACTCCCTTCTGCTAATTACCAACTGAGGAGTCATTACAAAATAGTCCTTTGAACTTCACTCTTCGATTCAAGGGATGGAAATTCTTCTCAATTTGTTAAGAAGATTAAGTGAGAGAAGGCTTCTGAACATTCTAGCCCTTGATTGTTGGAGGTCAAAGAGCTAGAGGAGGAACAGGACAAAGGAGGAGAGAAAATGGAGGAGGGAGAGAAAGGGAAGTCAGAGAAGGACCGAAAGAAATCAGGGAGGAAAAGGTGAGGAGAAGGGAAGCAGAGGACAAAGGCCACAAAGGATAGCAGCCGCCACTGCCACTGCAGTAGGTGACAAGGAGTGACACCTGTCTACTCGGGGCACAATGTCACATGTGTCAGCTTGGCAGCTGTAACCACGACTCTGATGTTCATGTACTGGGGTCCGGCAGGTCAGAGAAGTTCCCAGGATAGCAGAGGAAAAGGTGTGCCTTGTAGAGGGAGCCTGCCAGAAGCACTCAGTGTGAATCAGCGCAAACGAGAGGTAGAAAAAGCACCGTGTGGGCCGGGGAGATGGATCAGTGGAATAAGCATTTCCCTGGCAAGGGCCTGAGTTCAATCCCTGATTGGGGGGGGGGGGCACTGTGACCTGGAACAAGAAATGTGGGCTCCAGCTTCAGTGCTCAGGAAGCAGTGCCTCTGGGTAAGCTGCTGGTCCTCTCAGGGCCTGATTCCTCACTGCAGGGGAAGACAGAAAACCCCACAGGCCTTCTGTGAGGATCCAGTGAAACAGGGAGGGTGCTACATTTTGTTAAGTGAGCAACACCCAACTACAGGAGATGCAGCTACTGTTAGGAGAAACCGGATGAGCCCTGAAGGCTGTGGGCAGCTGGAGCCAGTGGAGGGAGCAGGGACCGGAGAGGCTTTGGGTGGCCAGGAGCCAGCACCTCCAGAGGACAGTGCCAGGCAGAGGTCGCAGCCTAGTCCCCCTCCCCCAGGGTCTTCCTGGGGCCAGCAGGGCACAGTTCACATCTTGCACAGGGAGGCCTCATGTCTGATGTAGAATTAAATTGTGAAGTCAGGGCGTGGGAGAGACAAGCCCACAGACAGTCAGAGGCAAGATTCTGTACCCCACAGGTGGCGTGAGAGTGTGAAACATGGCTTTGAGATGACCTCTGTGTAGCAACTTCTGACTGCCTGAAGCCACGGTGCAGATGTCTAGGTATTCAAACCTCCTTCAGATGATTATTACAGCCATAGAGGAATGGAAGATGGAAGATTCGGGAAACTTCTGCTGGTCTCCAGGGTTTACTTCGTCTGTGACTAATACTAAACCTTATCATCTGACAGCTGTTAAAGGGGGCGCTGCCCCGCCCCACTGGCTTTGAGCAGGGCCAGGTGTGTGGTGTATCGGCACCCCCGAGCCCGCTGTACAGCAGCGGGGTGGCTCTTGGTGCCACCCTGTGCCCTTTCTTCCGCCTTGTACTGAGCACAGGTGGATTCTGATTGGCTTCAGTGCACCTGGGCAGCATCATTCACATAACATGGAGCATAGGAAGAGGGCTAAGCCTGTGCTGATGCGATGGGTGGAAAGAATAGAAAAGTCCCTGAAGAAAGACACCAACCGCAGCTCCACAGACACCTCTGAGGGAGGCCACATGTGGTCTTATGCTCTAGCAAGCCAGCCTGATGGGGTGGAGCCCAGCTGTCCCCGAAGAACAAGGAGGCTTCCCACAGCAAAGTAACACCAGGGTGCCCCTCTATGTGACAGGAGGCTGTCAGAGGCCTTGTCCTCCTTGGCTATGCGAACAGGTGGGGACTTCACGTGGGGCGCCAGTGAGCCCAGAGAGATCTGAACCACAGGACCAGTGCCTCCACCCCCTGTCTGAAGCCTGTTCCCAAACGTTCTTTCGGATCTCACTGTAGCTCGCACAAAGGGGCTTGAGTTCACACCGTTGGCCCTCTGCCCCCTCAGCCTCCGCATCTATGCATTCAGCCAACCTTGGATAAACAATAATAGAGTTGAGTCTCTTCTGAACATGTCAGGTTTTTTTCTGGCCATGATTCTCTATGCAGTGGAGTAGCATAGCCATACGTTGCATTAGATATCATGCACAGCTAGGGACACCGGGAGGCATGGGCAAGGCTGTGTGGGTGACGTGCAAATGTGTCATTTCAAAGAAGAGGCTTGAGCAGCTGCAGATTTCAGTATTTCTTCAGGGATCCTAGAACCATCCCCCCTGGGGTCACCGAGGGCCGACTACACATGAGGTCTTTCAGTGTAACCCCTTTACTTTGTGCAGAAAGACTAACCACCCCACTTCCTGAGCCTTGAGGAAGGGCCAGTCCCTGTGTGAGGCAGAGGGGTGGAAGGGATGACCCAAAGGCGACTGTCAGGCTGCCTGGGAGGACAG
>PVKA01007131.1:8623-79554 GCA_004027165.1 Ctenomys sociabilis | reverse complement strand
GCCTACTTACCTATCTACCTACCTACCTGCCTACCTACCATCATTATCCTCTATCCACCTGAACCTTGTATTAATGTCATGCTGGGGAAGGAACCAGAGCCTGTGCATGCCAGGCAAGTGCCCTATGGCTGCGCTGCATCCTAGACCCCCCACCAGTTCTGTGGAAAGACTTACCCATATTTCATTCATTGAGGTAAACGTATAATTACACGTTTACCTCAAATTTAAAAATCTTT
Organism: Ctenomys sociabilis; assembly: GCA_004027165.1. Taxonomy (NCBI): domain Eukaryota; kingdom Metazoa; phylum Chordata; class Mammalia; order Rodentia; family Ctenomyidae; genus Ctenomys; species Ctenomys sociabilis. The sequence goes on along the minus strand of PVKA01007131.1, from coordinate 79,318 downwards.
TAGTTTCTCTCTATACTCTTATGAAATATTCAACCTCCAGAAAAGTTGCAAAAACAATTAGATGAATGTTTGCATATCCTTCACCTAGGTGCACCCATTGATAACATTCTGCCATGTTTGCACCGCATACATGTATGGATGATGTAATACACAAAGTTTTTCAAGGAAACACTTGAAAGTTAATATCAGAAAAATAAACACTGATAAAATACCATTGCCTAAACTGTCTGGATACTGTGGTCCAGATTCAAGTCTTCCTGTTTGTACTAGCATCTTTCACAGCTGTTTTTTTAATGATCCAGAATCCATCCAAGAATCATAAAACATTTACTAATATTTTACTTTGGTGCTTCATGCTATTTTTTCTAGTTCTTGATTGTCTTGGGTTATTTTAAAACCAATATTTGTTCTATAATTTACTTATTTTCTGTCATTTCATTAGTTGTATCAGTTATTGTGATAAGGGCCTGAATATGAGGCCACGTAGATTCAGGGTATTTGAATAAGTTTTATTTTATTTTATTTTTTATTCATTTTAATGAGAAAAGTTAAATGTTCTTAATCTTATATTACAGGAAGAACACTTCAAAAATATCTCTAGATGATGTGTGAGAAAGGATGGCTGGCGAATGGTTTTGGGGAAACCAAGGGGACAAATGGCCTTTGCAGCCCCGTCAAGAGCTGTGCTCTCACATGCTTGCCATCACCCATATGGCTATTTGGAGTGTTTAAATTAAATAAAATTAAAAGCGGATTCACAATGGACAGGACAGCTGGGAGGTGGTGGAAGTGGTAGGAGGTGGCCCTCAGTGAAGGAAGTGGGCCGTCATGGGGGTGCCACACCCAGGCATCTGCTGTCCTTGCCCCTTCCTTACTAGCTCTGTCTCCTGTCTGCGCTGAAGTGAGCTGCTGTGTTCCACTATAGCCAGTGTGAAACTCTGCTTCCCCATGGGCCCAGAAGCAGCAGAGCCAAGTGTCCGTGGAAACATGACCCAACACAGCTCTTTCCTCCTTTGTTGCTCTTAGGTATTTGTTATCAGGATGGAAACTTGGCTAACATTTTTCCCATCACCATCATGACCATCACCATCATCTCCATCGCCATCTTCTCCATCATCGCCGTCATCTCCATCGGCATCTTCTCCATCAGCATCTTTTCCATCACCAAGGCGACCATGATCACCTCCATTCTTATCATCTTCATCTATCCTTGCTTGTATGAAGCTGTCAAATTTCAAAGCTAAAGGCTAAGTGTGCCTTTTCCCAAACTTTTCACTGTGCTCCTTGACCAGAAGCTAAGACAGTCAGAATTTTATTTCACTAGAAAGTGAACAAAATTTCACAAGAAAACAGTAAGAGAATAATAATGGTTAATATGCTCTGTATCTTTATCTTTAAAACAGTTACTCAGAGTAGAAGACAAACAAAAGTGAGTCTTACAAACAATAAACAGATAGTAGCACAAACGTTTCTTTTCAGGGATGGATGATACAGCGACCAGGGTTCAGTCCCCAGCATGCTGTGTCGGCCCCTCCCCTGGGGCATGCTGAGATGGCCACTGAGACTGGGTGTGGTGGCGCATGCCTGCAGACCCAGCTGTTTGGGAGGCTGAACACAGGAGGATCACTGTGAGTTCAATCTACATAGTGAGACCCTATAGACCCTTACTAAAAACAAAACAAAACAAAAATAAATGATGTGTGATACATGAAACAATTTAGCATGTTATAAATAAAATGCTATTGTAAAATGGCTTGTTAATATAAAACACAGTGTATAAACATGGATTTGTATATAATCTTTTACTGTGGTGATTTAACCCTTTTGGGATTTAACACGACTTAGAAGGGGGAGTGCTGGATCCAATGGAAGTTTTATGTGTAGCGTTCTGAGGAACCGCTACACTGATTTCCATAATGCTTGCACTAGTTTCCATGAACACTGGAGAAAGGCTTCTTTTCCCCTACACCCTCATCAGCACTTGTTCTTGCTAGATTTTTAAAATAATAACCATTCTTTGTTTGGTGACATGATGTCTCAGTGTAGCTTTAATTTTAATTTCTCTGATGGCCAGTGATGACGAGCAGTTTTTCATGTATTAATTGGTCATTTGTACTACTTTTTTTTGTGTGTGTGGAACTGGGGATTGAACTCAGGCCCTTTCGCTTGCCAGGGAAGTGTTTATTCTACTGAGCCATCTCCCTGGCCTTCATCTGTACTACTTATATATTCATTTAAGTTGCTCATTTTCTGTGTGGATATTTTACTTTGGGTGCCTAAGTTTTCAAGCTTTTTATGTATCTTTGATGTTAGTCCTCTGTCTGCATAATAGCTGGCAAATTATTTCTTCTCATTCTGTAGGTTGTCTTTTCCCTCTGTTGGTGGTTTTCCTTTGCTATGCAGAAGTTTTAAAATTGGATATGATCCCATTTGTTGATTCTCGGCAATATTTCCTTTGCTACTGTAGTTCTGTTCAGAAAGTCCTACCCTATGACTATATTTTCAAATGCTGTACCTATTTTATTTTCTAGCTGATTAAGTGTTTCTGTTTTAAGCTTTAGCTCTTCAATCCATTCTGATTTTAGTTTATACATGGTGAGGTACATGGGTCTTAATCTTTTGCATATGGACATTTAATTTTCCCAGTACTAATTATTTAAAAAGCTATTGTAGAGAGCCCTTCTTGGTCGTCATTATGCTCTGAGAAGTTTATATTTGTATTTCCATGGAAAAGTTATTGGAATCCTAGTAAGTTAATACCAAAGCACCACTTCCAGGGCAGCTTATAGTTGCAGAGCACCAAGAGCTCCTAAGTCCAGCTAGGACAATAATGATTAACCAGAACGAAGGTCTCAGCCCAGGACCAAAGCCAGGTTTTAATAAGTGATGAGGAAGGGAGTGATGAGAGATTGCAAGAGTGACAGAAAGTGTGTGAGTGTCCTGAGCTGGGCTGGGAAGGAGGCTTGAAAACGCCTCTGTATTACGCAGGGAGAAGGCTATGCACAAAGTGTAATCTGCATGATACAATTCAGTAGTATCTAATGTGTTTGGTTCAGGATTCAGCTTTGACATATGATTTTTTAGATCCTGGGAAGTCATAGCCTCCTATTTGAGCATGGAATTGTGTAGCTCTCCTTCCAACCCACTCACACATGCTTCTTGGGAGGTGTGTGTGTGTGTGTGTGTGTGTGTGTGTGAAACACTACTCTGCTTCCTTGCTTCCAGGACTACACATCAGCACCCAAGCTGGGCCAATTTGCATTGCTTAAAGCCAATTGAAGGGTAAGGAAAGCTTCTAGCCATCTCTGGACATGAAGTACATGGAAATAGGGTCAGGTTTAGCTGAAATGGAGATAACTGCTGTTCTTTCAAGAAGTCAATTAGGTTTTCCTTCACAGACTATTTGTTTTTTAGTGTATGTTTTTTTAGCTACTTAGTCAAAGATAAATAGCTGTGTGTGCTTGTATGCTTTTGCATCTTTTTTCTGTTCCATTCATCCACATGCCCCCTTTTGTGCTAGTGTCATGTGTTTTAATCACTGTAGATTACACTTTAAACTCTGGGGATGACATTGGTATTTTGATTGGGATAGCAATAAGTCTGTATTCCAGTTTCAAAAGCACAGCATAGCCATTTTGGCTAGGTTGGTTCCACTATCCAGAAACAGGAGGTACTTCCCATTTAAGTTCTTTTATTAGTATATATTTGCTATATGTAATGATCACATTCATCATAGGGAATTTGCACCTGAACATAGTATTTTTTTTGAGCATACTATGTCATCATGCTTCCTTTTCCCCCATTCCCCTCCCCTCCTTTTGACCATTCTTCCTTTCTTCATTTGCAAAGGTGTTATTTCCACTTGTTCCCAGTCCATTTTTAAATCCATTTTCCCCTCCTTCCCTTCACTTTCTCCCTTGATCCCCTTCCCATGTAAATGTTCTTTCTTCCCAACTTCTATCATTAATTTTAGACCTTATTTATGCTTTGGGTTTTGGGCAAAAGAGGAACAGTGTGATACTTAAACTTGTAAGCCTGTTTCATTTCATTTAGAATGATGTTCTCGAGGTTCTCTAAGTTTCTTCTTCACAAGGACCCAATCAAGAGCCTGGAGCTCAGTGTAAGGCTCCAGGGTGGTCCATATCAGCAGTCTGAAAGGTCTGTAGTGGAAGAGGTTGACTGAGCCAGAGGGCTGAAGGGTCTGCCCGGGAAGCGAGGAGATGATGTTGAAGGTGAAAGTGAAGAATAAAGCACAAAAAAAAAATGATAAGAGAAACTAGAAAAAAACCCCAAAATACATGGAAATTAAACAACTCTCGACTCAGCACCAATGGGTCACAGATGAATTAAACAAGAAATTGAGCAATATCTACAATTCAATGAAAATTCAAGCACAACTTATTGGAATTTTTAGGATGCAGTGAAAGCAGTTCTCAGAGGGTAATTTATAACTGCAAACTCACACATTAGGAAAACAGAATGAGAACAATAAACACTCTAGTATTGCACCTCCAACATCTAGAAAAGGAAGAGCAAACCAAACCCAAAGTCCAAAGATGGGAAGAAATCATAAAGATTAGAGCAGAAATCATTCAATTGAGATGAAGAAAATAGTTCAAAGAATTAATGAATCAAAAAGCTGGTTCTTAGAAAGATTAAATAAAATTGATAAGCCCCTAGCTATCCTCATCAAATAGAGGAAAGAAAAAAATTCAAATAAAAGTAATAACGAATGAAAAGTGTGTATTAACCACAAACCAAGTGGAAATTCAGAAGGTTATCAATAGCTACTTTGAGAATATTTACTGTCATACATTAAAAGACACAGAAGAAATTGACAGACTCCTCAAAAGGTACAAATTACCAAAATTGAACCAAGAAGATATAACAACTCTAAATAAGCCAATAATAGCTAACAAAATATGAAACATAATAAAAAGCCTAACAACAAAGAAAAGTCCAGGTCCTGGTGGATTTACAGCTGAATTCCACAAGAAATTTATAGAAGATATAATCCCTGCACTCCTCAAACTCAATGAAATTGAAAAGGAAGCAGTCCTCCCAAAATCATTTCTGGAGGCAAGTATTATACTGATTCCAAAGCCAGGGAAAGAAATAACCAAAAAAAAAAGAACTAAGGACAATCTCCCTCATGAACGTAGATGAAAAAATCCTCAATAAAGTCCCAGCAAATAGAATACAGCAAATCATCAAAATTATACACCATGACAAGGTAGGATTCATCCCTGGAATGCAAGAATGGTTCAGTATTTGCAAATCTATAAATGTAATACAGCCAAATCTAAAAAGTACATGATCATCTCAATTGATGCAGAAAAGGCTTTTGACAAAGTCCAACACTCATTCATGTTCAAAGTCCTATAGAAAATTGCCCCTACTTCAGTCTTACAAAAGCTAGAAATGATAACCCAACAGCAGTCATGATGCCAATGGAGAAAAGCTGAAATGTTTTACTCTCATATGAGGTACAAGAAAAGGATGTTCTCTATCACCCCTTCCTATTTAATATAGTTCTGGAATCATTAGCTAAAGCCATTAGAAAAGAGAGAGAAATAAAAAGGAAAAGAAAGATAAAGAAGAAGTTAAATTATCATTATTTGCAGATGGCATGATACTTTACTTGAAAGACCCAAAAAACTCCACCAAAAAGCTACTAGAACTGAAACACAAATTCAGTATCATAGCAGGATACAAACTCAGTACCCAAAGGTCAGTAGCATTCCTCTACACAGATAATAAACACACTGAGAGGGAAATCAGAGAAACAACACCTTTTGCAATAGCATCACAGAAAATGGAATACCTTGGAATTCATCTAACTAAAGAAGTCAAAGATCTTTTCATGGAAAATTACAGTAATCTGAAAAAGGATATCATAGAGGATTTCAGATAATGGAAAGATATTTCCTGCTCCTCAATAGGAAGAACCAACATCGTGAAGATGGCCATACTCCCAAAATTTTAGTACAGATTCAATGCAATCCCTATCCAACTATTACCAACATATCTCTCAGACCTAGAGAAATCTTTCCTAAAATTTATTTGAAACCAGAAAAGACCTAGAATAGCAAAGGCAATCCTAGACAACAAAGACAAGGCAGGAGGCATTATAATTCCTGACTTGAAATTATACTACAAAGCTAGTATGCTGAAATCAGCATGATATTTGCATCTAAATAGACATGAAGATCAACGGAATAGACTAGAAGATGCAGAGGTTTCTACGAACACAGTCAGCCACTTGAACTTCAACAAAGGGGCCAAACACACTTACGGGAACAAAGATAGCCTCTTTAACAAATGGTGCTGGAAAAACTGGCTCTCTATATGTCCAAAACTAAAACTTGACCAAGGTGTATCACCATGCACTTAGCTAAAGTCAAAATGGATTGAAGACACAAATATTAAAACAGAAACAGTACATCTCCTAGAAGAGAAAGTAGGAGGAATTTTTGAAGACATAGGGGTAGGCAAAGAGTTCATGCACAAAAATCAAATTGCACAGGGAATACTTGAAAGAATGAACAAATGGGACTTCATCTCATTGAGAAGTTTTTGCATGTCAAAAGAAATTAGCTACAAAGTGAAAAGACAACCCACAAATTGGGAAAAATTCTTGACTAATAAGCACTCAGACAAGGGTCTGCTCTCTAGCATTTATAAATAACTAAAAAAACATTAGGGCCCCTAATTTTAAGTCCAGAAATGGGCATCAAAGATGAAAACACTTGTCTGAGGATGAAAGTAAAGAAGTGAATAAATACATGAAAAACTGTTCGGCATCACTAGCCGTCTATGAAATACAAATTAAAAGAATACTGAGATATCGTCTCACCCCAGAAAGAATGGCTATCATAAAGAAACCAACCAACAACAAATTTGGACAGGCTGCGGGGAAAAACGAACCCTTCTCTTCTGTTGAGACGTAGACTGGTGTAACCATTATGGAAATCAGTGTGGGGACTCCTTAAAAAACTAGGACTGGAAATCCCATACCAGTCAGCTATTCCCCTACTGGGAATTTTCCCAAGTGAAGTGAAAACATCACATCATAGTGATATATGCGTACATTTGTTCATAACAGCGTAATTTGTGATAGCCAAATCTTGGAAACAACCAAGATGCCTGTCATCTGAGGAATTCTTGAAAAAGATGTGGTATTTTTATACAATGGAATATTACTCAGCTATAAAGAATGATAAACTCGAAACCTTTATATTTAAGTGGAGGCCACTTAAAGATATACTCATAAGTGAATAATAAACCAGAGCCACATGTGCACGTATAGTATACTCTTCCTAGTATAAGGACTCAAAAGAAGAAATAAAAATAGAATGGAAAACACAATTAAAAGGAAAGCAAGAGCTTTAGGATTGGACAATGAAGAGAGGGTAAGGAGAAAAGCTAGGAAACGTGACAGGGTCAAAGCCATACACTTGTATACACAAGATGGGGAAGGCATTGATCCTGAGTGTCTGCAGCAGGTTTTTGAAAGTAGCAGTTACCTGGTAGCATTCTCACTCTGACTATAATACCTGTGAGCTAAGCAACTGCACTGAAGATGGCAATTTATAATAGTGGGATCATGCTTGGAATGCGTGTCATTCTGGTCTTCTAAATACATACTGCTTGTCTTGCCATACCAATTACTGCCATATTGTCTCTCAAGTAAACGTGTGTTTACCAGTAAGAAAGGTAATCAATGAAAACAAGAGTTAAGACCAAGAACAACAACAAAACAAATCATGATGGTGAAGAGCCTAAATTCATCTTCCTACACTGCTTTTACAAATCACAATTGAATGGTTTATAACAGAAATGTATTCTTATAGTTCTGGAGTCAGAAAAGTCTGATGTGCAGGTATTCATGGATTTGGACTCTAATGTGGTAGCCATTCCTGATTCTTGAAGACTTTCCTCTTGCTATATCCTCACGTGATCAAAGAGTGATACTACTGTCTGTTCCCTCACCTATAAGGGCATTAATTCCATCTTCCTGATCTAATCACCCCTCCACGACTCTACCTTTCAAACTACCACACTGAACATTAGATTTCAACATACGAATTTTGAGTAGCACAAGCATTCACTTTCTAGCTGGCCTCTTAAATGCATTATTTGGTTTGTTATGATGCTATCTTGATTTTAAAAGTGTCGTTCTCTTGTTGATATGTCTCTTTTTGTGTATTTTTAAAATTAATAGGTGATTAAAGAATTTCTTTGTATCCTCTATATTTTACAGCTGTTAACATGTTATCTTTATTGTTTTCTCTGCTTTGTTTTAGTCTTGGATTCTGTATTATCGTGTCCGTGTCTTTATCAATAAGCTTACGAGCCCTTTCAGGAGAGTAATCAGACTGGTGTAATGTGCTTCATCGACTACTTTGAAGGCAATTTTCCTCTTCTGGCTTCTTGATCTTATCAAAGAAGCTTTGGTTAATTCCCCAAAAAACTGTATTAAAATTCTCATTTATGGGAAGAATTAATGATCACCGAGAACCATGCCTGGAGGGGCAGGACAGCAAGGACGTGAAAAGCGTGTTGAGCTATGTTACGTACCTGCACGAGCCCTTCAGAGGGACGTCATCATTATGTACTGCTGACATGTATCGATAATATTTAAAATTTAATAAAATAAATAAATGGTCCCCCCCCCAAAAAAAGAAAAATACAGGCCTCTTACATTGCCCAGCTCAAAATACTCACCTACTTCCTGCTATTCTCAGTCACTCATCCTCAAGCCACTTCTCCTTCATAATTGAATAAAATTTGGGTTCAGCCCTGGGTCAAGGCCTTTGTTCTGGTCGGCCACCACTGTCCTACTCCCTAACTGTAAATACGCTTTAGTGTCTTTGTTCTCACTGTGAGTTGCACTGGAAGTCGTAGGTTGGAGTTTACTTGGTGGAATGTAACTTAACCATGGTATTACAAACATGAACTTCCCAAACTGAGATGAGGACCAGAAAGGGCTCTACATTGGTACACTCTCAGACATGTCTGTCCTGTAGCTATTATTTCCTTCACTTCTATGCTTGACAAACTGGTTTTGGGGATTCAGGAGTTCAGGCAGCATTTTGTTGCCTTGTCCTTTCATGTTTCTGGTGTTTATTAGTTTGTTTGTTTTTTGTCCCAGGCCTTACAAATTCTTTAGCTCAATGCCTCATTCTTCAGTATTGTTTATAATTGCCAGGCAATCTAGATAGTGGCATAGAGAGGAAAGCAATAACCAACCACTGTGTCAGCTTGGCTGGAGCAGCAAATTTCACAACATCAATGGCATCAAATTTCAACTGGATATTGACAAACTCTTAGGAAGTGCTCACACAGGCGCCTTTGGCAGCAGATATACTAAAACTGGAACCACTTGTGAATGACTCTTAACCCAAATGAGTCCACCCTTATATTGATCTAGATTAGCTTTGATCACCAGTTTCCACCGCACATAGGAAGCAACGGCAGAGCGCAAACACATCAATAGGTTTAAAGGCCTTCTTCATCAGGCCTACCCCTCTAACTGTCATTCTCAATGAATCTGGCTTTCCTCAGCAGAATACATGTCCTGTGATCTTCTAGGTCTGAGCCCGTCATTCCAGGGGGCTCGGATCCCTATTTAACCCTCTAACTCTTTACTTCAAAGCCATTTCTCATGTGATATCTGTGGTAGGGCATCACTTTGGCCCTGAAGCTAAACTCTCCTCCTAGGAGTTGGTCTCTTCTTCAATCAGATTGATCTGTTGGTGGTCAGCTCTGTACTGTGGAGAATTCAGGGGTGAGGCACACACTTCCAGATACTTCTGGCTCAGCATAGTCTTAGCAGGCATCAATGAGGGTGAAGTGCTTGGTTCTCAGGACCTCCTCACAGAAAATGTTTTATAAAATTGGTTTGTGTTTTACAAAATTGGTTTCAGAGCATGTACATTTTTCTTCAGATTGCCTTGCACATGTCATAGTTTTGAGCATACCAAAATGAGTGACAAGAGACACCCTCAAACCCTGATGCTTTTATTTTTATAGATCAGATTTTGAGAAGCGAAATTGCTAGGCCAAAGGCTATGCTTATTTTAGCTTTTTAGTACATATTTCCAGATAGCTTTCCAAAACAGTTGCAGTTATTCCTATTCCCATAAGTGATGAATAAATTCCCTTCTCCCAGGTCCTCACTGGCAGAGCAGTATATTCATCTCATTTTAAAACAAATATATTGGTCAATGGGGGCCAGGGAGATAGCTCAGTAGAATAAGCGCTTGTCTGGCAAGTGCAAGGGCCTGAATTCAATCCTGGGTCCTGGAAAAAAGAAAAAAAATATATATGTCAAAAATGGCATCCTACAATTACTTGAATTTCCATTCCCAAGCTACTACTCATGTCTTAATATATTTGTAGATCATTTGTATTTCTTTTCTTCAAAACTACTAATATTTTCTATGTTGCAATGAGATTTAAAACTTTTAAAATTAAATTCCAAAAATGTTTGTATGTTATGGATATCTATTCTAGATTTCTAGATTTGTCTTTTGTTCTTTGTTTATGATCATAAAAATGAAAATAATCTAAGCATTCAAATATCAAATATATAAATTAATTATGGTGATGTATAGCAAACAACAACCATGGTATAAGTATAAACTTATACTTGAATTACATTTTTTTGGGGGGATGCTGTGAATCAAACTCATAACCTGTGCATGCCAGGTAGGCGCCATGCCACTGAGCTATATCCTTGACCCATGAATGAGGTTTTAAATGTGTATTTTGATATGGAAAAGATTATACAACGCTATATACCATATGACACTATGTTTATATAAGTGCACAGAAAGTTGTTGGGATACAAACAAAATCAGTCATGTTTTACACTGTAGAACACTGTGTGTTTTCCCCTTATTTTTAGTTATATGTCTACATTTTTTTCAAAATGATCTAAAAACAATTCTTCAATGAAAAAGTGAAAACAAGGAATTACTTTAGCTTATAGTTCTCTGAGTTTCAGTCTGTGGTTGGCTACTCCAAGGCAGAAACCTCAAGGAAGAAGGTGGGGCAGAGAGACCATCCCCGTAGGATAGCCAAGAGGCGGGAAGCAGGGAGAGCCAAGGCAGAGAGGCCCTGTGACAAGACCATAACCTTCCAGTGACACCGCGGTGGCCTGCCTCCTCCACTGAGGCTCCACCTCGTACGAGCACTTTTGGCTTTGTGTTGAACTGATCCATGGAGGAAGTGAGTGCCCCAGCGTCTCATCACTCTCCAGGAGCTCCACTTTTGATCACGTACATTTTTGGGAGTGGTTTTAGTTTTAATTGAAACCATTATGGTTTTATATCTTCTCATTCAGTATCCAGGGATCAGTTCTCAATTTTTTTCTCAGGGTTTGTTTTATAGAAAACCCAAACCAACACAGTGTCAGAATCAAGAAAAAAAATGCTAACAGCTTTGCTTCAGACTCTCCACAAAATTTTAAATACTTATTATCGATTTATTTTCTTTACCAAGGAACCAGTCTGAGAAATGAGAAAATTTTTTTAAAATTATGTATTTGATACAGGGTCTCAGTATACACTTCAGACTTGTAGTGATCCTTCTGTTTTGAGCCTTCCCAACTCTGGGATTACAGGCATGTGCCACCATTCCTGCCTTGGTGGCTGGTTTGGTGTATTCAGGGTAGGGCCAGCACAGGACATGGTGCTAGGGATAGGACCCAGGTCTTGCACTTGCCTAGACAGGTGCTTAGACAGCTGTGCTATCTCTGAAGCCAGAAATGAAGGCATTCTCTTTTAAAGGTTATTGTTCTATTTGAATTACCTCTAACATTGCAGTTAGCTTTCTACAATTTTCATTGCAAATGCAATATGTTTTAATTACAATGTGCATTAAGAAGTTGCTTGAGGGCTGGCCTGAGATGGAAGCAACTTTAACACCTTGCTCTAGGAAAATGAATTCCATAAGGAAAGAGAGAAATTTGGAAATCAAATATTGAAACATGTAAATTGAGCATTGTCTCTGTGTCCCAACATTGCAATGAGAGATACAAAATAAATTGGCCCACTGCTATTGTGTTTGCGTCTACCAATTTTAAGGTATCAAAAATATTTTTTGTTGTTGTCTCTTCCTCCTTTTTAATTTATTTTTATTGCTTGAAAATAACCACATTTGGAAGCTTCTCTCAGCTTCCAGCATCTGTTAGCCATTGGCATCATTGCCTTTTCTTTGGGTAATTCAGTGGTACCACCTTCTCGGAAATAGCTTCTCCTGCTAAGACTGTTTAGTTTATCATTTACACAAAACCTTTGCATAGTTCCACTCAGTTAGCAAGCGAAAAATGAGACTGATCATTTTTACAAAAAGACAAGTCAAATCAAGGTGTGCTTTAAACCATGAAATGAAATTTAATTAAATGCTGGAAAGACAAACAGTTCAGCATGAGCAGACATTCTTTGCTTTCTTTTTTTTACATTCTTTAAATAATGGTTGACTGATACACGGAAGAAACCAGTTTCACATACCTAGAGTATTTTGTGGTGACTTTATAATATTTCTGATCATAGCAAGTAAGTGCTCTCAGCATGTGGCTTTACTCACTCTCGAGCTGGACGTGGCTCAGTTGGGCCTTCACACACTTTGCCACTGCAGCCCTCGCCACGACTAAAGAAATGAACAAGTTTCCAGGCCAGGGTGAAAGAGGCACTTAACCTGAGCCTCCCATGCCCAATGCTTATTTGAGCGCTGTTTACATGTTAGAATATCACCATCCCCTGAAAAACACCTCACTGACTCTGATGCCCCGAGAAGTCCTCGCTGTCAGCATCTCGAATGGATGGCCAAGCAGACGCTGTCAAGGTGTGTGTCACGCTCCAGCTTGAGGACAAAACACCAAAGAGGAGGAATTGGAGGACGTGACTCTGCCTGGCATGGTACCTAGTGTCTCTTGACACTGGGGGATACTTGAAGGATTAATTGCTATCTCCTGTCAAGTTAAAGAAAGCATATCTCCTGAGGGAGAGAATGTTTATGGATACCTTGAAAAGGTTGTATAGCCACCATCAAAATCTAATCAAATGTGATTACAGTATTTTTATTTACTCTCACATAAGAAAAAGTTATGCATCCATTAACACTCACTCCCATGAACTCTCCTGCCCAGGCCCCTGCCTCAGCACTGAATTTCTCTTTTTTTTCCCTCTGCAAATTTGCCTGTCTTGGACATTGTACGTGAAAGACATTCACTATGCAATTTTTGTGACTGGATTTTTAAATAGGGGCAGGAGATAGCTTGGTGGTCTATGCATCTGCCTGGCAGGTGCAAGGGCCCAGGTTTGACCCCTGGTACCACATGTCATGCTGGCCCTGAGCTGGCCACCAAAACCAGGGGTGGTGGCCCATGCCTGTGTGCAGGGGAGGCTGAGACAGGAGGATCATTATGAGGCCAAGCTGCACAGTGAGACGCTATACCAAATAAATAAATTAATTAAAAATTAAAAAAATAAAATTGGCATAATATTTCAAGGCTCTACATCACTGCATGCTTCAGCGCTTTGTGCCTATTTGTGGCTGAGAATGTTGCACTGGAAGGCTGGATCACATTTTACTATCCATTCATCAAGTAGGTGATCTGGAATTCTCTTGGGGATAAAACTAGAAGTTAAATTTCTGAGCCACTGTAATGGCTTATTCCAGCAATTTGACTTCTCTGAACTCTTTTATACCCCTCCACTTTGCAGGACTGATATTCTACCTCTTCTTGATTATGACACTCCTAGTGTTCAACAGGTAGCACTTGAATTTTGATTTACATTTCCCTAAGGGCTGTTGGTATCTTTCCATTTTCCTGTTGCCCATTTTTATGTTTTCTTTGAAGAAGTGTCTGCCCAAGTAGTTTGCTCTTTAAACGACTGAGTTGTCCTTTTGTTATTGAGTTCTAAGCATTCTTTATATATCCTGGATAAATTTCCCTGAGAAAAGGTTGCAAATACCTTTTCCATCCCTGTGCATTCTATTTTTCCTTTATTCATACTACTGTTTGCAAAATTTTAAAAATTTTGATGCAGACCAAGTTGTCTACTTTGTTTGGTTACTTGTGCTATGGTGTCATGTATAAGAAGTCAATGATACAATCCAAGGTCCTCAAGATTTACCCCCAGGGGCTGAGGAGATGGCTCAGTGGAATAAGCACTTCCCTGGCAAGCACAGGGGCCTGAGTTCAATCTCTGGTTCCAAAAAAAAAAAAAAAAAAATTACCCCCACATTTTCCTCTAAAAGTTTTGCACTTTTGATCTTGCATTTGTGTTTATTTTCACTGTTTAGTTAATATATATGTATGGTGAATTGGAGTCCAGTTTGTTTTTTTTACATGGGCTATTTCATCGCACCACCATTATTTATTTGGCAAATTGTTATTCTTTTCTAGTTGAATTGTATTGACCTCTTGTTGCAAAGTGGTTGACAAATGAAAGATTTATGTTTGTTTCTGGGTACTTTTAAGTGAAATGAATTAGTCACACCTGTGTAAATATTGCATTGTCTCTCTGGAGTGTGAAGCTAAAAATGTAAAAAAGGACCAAAGTTCGTAATAGGTGAAATATAAATTTATAATTGTAAAATAGGAAGAAATGATTCAAAAGAAAGGGGAGGGCCAGGAAGACAGCTCAGTGGAACAAGCACTTGCCTTGCAAGCACAAGTTCCTAAGTTCTAGACCTGAAACTGGAAAAGAAAGAAAGAAAGAAAGAAAGAAGGAAAGAAGGAAAGAAGGAAAGAAGGAAAGAAAGAAGAACTAGAGAGGGGAAAGGAGAAAAGAATGGAAGAGAAAAAAATGATAAAAGAAGGATGAAATGGAAAGAAAACTTTGTAAATAAGGAGGAGGAAAAGGGTTGAAGAAAGGGGATTTGGAGGGAAAAAGAAGAATTGCACAAATTCCCTCTGATGAATATAATCATTCTGTATATCTAAAATGCACATCTAATTATTCTTAATAAAAATAATGGATACCTAGACTCTCCTTTCTAACCCATTGATCGGCATGCTTACCGTATGCCGGCACTGCTCCGGCTCAGGCAGTGTGCTTGTCACAGGTGAAGAGTATGAATCCCTTCAATGTTCTCTTCTTCAATACTGTTTTGACTATTCTAGGTCACTTGGACTTCTATAGGAATCTTTTCATGTTCTGAAAAAACACTTGTGGGTTTTTTTTTAAATGTATTTGGTACAGGGTCTCAGTATGCAGCTGGGACTCGTACTGCTCCTCTTGCTTTCAGCCTCCCTAGCACTGGGATTACAGCACTCACTACCACCCCGGACTCTGTCACTGGCTCAGAGCGCCCCAGGGGTGGGGCCTGTGCAGCATTCGAGACTGGGGACCCAGCCTCAGTCCCTGCACTTGGCAAAGCAGGCACTTTGTCTGCTGAGCTATCTCACTGGCCCTGCACCTGAGGTTTTGATAGAAATCGTGTTGAAAATTCTAAACGTGGATATTATTCAAGAGTATTATCTTAGCAATGAATTCAAGACATGAGATGTCTTTCCATGCTTTCCATGATTTTTCTTAATTTCTTTTGACAGTGTTTTGTATTTCTCATGGTACAAGCCTCTCATGACACAAGGTTTGCTCTTCTTTTCATTTTTACTTCTTATATTTGCATTATAAAATGATTATGTTCATTTTGAGAACTTGGCATATATATATATAACAGCTATCAGTTATGTTTTCATCCTTTTTCTTTTACTTCCCTCCCCCTTCTCTCCCTCCCCCTCCCTCCCTCCATCTTTTGATCCGCACCCCATTTGGGAAAGTCCTCCTTACTTTCCACTATCTGTCTATTATTTTGTTTTATATATGTAGGTGAGTGAAACAGAGCAGAAGAAACAAAAACAACCCCAAGCACATAGAGCGATTTGATCATTTTGCAAAGGGGCCAAAAGCCTACATTGAAGGAAAAAATACCTCCTTAACAAATGGCGTTGGGAATATTGGAAATATTCATGCAGATGATTGAATCTAGAACCTATTATGGTTTGTGCCTAGTTGTCTCCCCAAAGCATCATGCAGTCATGGGGTGGAGACTTCTAGAGTTTGACATTAATTCATGATAAACTGGAATTATGGGTCTTAGTAGTGCTGGGATTATGGGTGTGAGTACTGCACTCCGCCTGGGGCAGAGAGCCTGAATGAAATTTTAGGGAGATAGACTTCCACTCTGCAGCCATTGTTGCTGCTACCCCTCCCTTTTGCTCTTTGCTTTTCCCACCACCATGGAAGGTTGTTCTCTGCCATGTGCCTTGGAGGCAGCCGAGTATGGACTGAAACATCCCATAACTGTGAGCTAAATAAACCTTTGCTTCCTCCATTTTGGGTGTTGGGTATTTGTCCCAGCAACAAGAGAAGAGTAACTGAGACAGACCCATATACTTCAATATGTACTAACCTATGATATTAGTTTGGATTTAGCATATGAGGGGAAGCATGTGACATTTAAGATAGTGGGTCTTATGTATTTCATGTACCAGTATGGTCTTTTTTATTTTATTGAGAAACACATAGCAATGAGACAGCATCAAAACTGATTAATAGTACAATTTCAATAATTAATACATTGAACATTGTTATCTTCTTGTTATTCCATTGGCATCTAAATACTATAGGTACGTGAATTCAGCAAAACAATCCAACACAGTCCAGCAGTCCACAATAGTAGTGGGTTATCCACAGAAGTTGTTGACTGGAGCCTTTCATAACTCAGAATATTGATATAGCATTACTTTTTATACCTTGTTTTTATACTTTTCTGCTGATGGTTAAGACCAAGATAAAGTGAAACCTATATAACAAGAAATGTAACTTTTGTACCTGATAAGGTCAGTCACTTACCCTCAGGATTCATTCTGTACCCATACTGCACTTTGTAGATCCTTTGCCAGTGTCAGCCTTATGGATGAGCCATGGTTATTGCTTGACCAATTTCCTCTCTGTGAAAGAATGAAAGTTTTCTCTCCATGTGACTCTCCTTAGGCACACTCTACATCATTGATCACTTTCTTCTGTGGCCCCATAATCTCCTTGATCAGAAAATTTGGGACACAAGTGAGTTTCATGATGTTACAGTACAGGTTCTCCTATGTTCTGAGTCTTCACTGACCTTGAAAGGCTAGGGCAAAAATTTTGGATCACCTTGAAACCCTTCTTTTTTTCTAATTTTTGATCTGCAAATTTAGGTTGCTAACCCTCCAGAAGAGAAGGTTATTATTACTCTGCAACATATGCATTTCAGTTTACCCTAACTATCTGTCTAAGTATCAGTCATCTTAGGCATAACATAGAACAGGTATTTTCCATCAAGTATTGAAATGTTAAACTTTAACTCCCTACAGAATATGAAGAAAAAAATAATTTTAAGAAATAGGAATAAACACATATTTGTAAACAGAAATTTAGAAATCTAACCATATACAGCATTGTAGAAGGACAGAACAGTGACATTTTTTCTCATGTCTTTTTCCATTTATTGCCTTTAATTTAAATAAAAGAAAAAAAAACCTTTTACTTGAGAGACAGTTTGGTAATAATTGGTATGTCATAAAAAGAAGTATGTATTTAGAAGACCAGAATGACAGGCATTCCCAGCGTGACCCTTCTATTGCACGTTGCCATCTTCAGTGCAGTTCATTGGTTCACAGGTATCAGAATGTATAGTTAGGAAAAGAATCCTACCAATTAACTGCTACTTTCAAAAACCTGCTGATGTTTCTCAGGATCTTGCCTTACCCATCTTTTGCATATAATGTATGGCTTCGTCCCTGTCATGTTTCCTAGCTTTTCTCCTTGTTCTCTCCTCATTGTCCAATCCTCAAATACTGGCTTTCCTTTTAATGGTGTTATACCTTTCTATTTATATCTCTTCTTTTGAGTTTTTATACTAGGGAGACTATACAATGTTCACACATGTGGGTCTGGTTTATTTCACTTATAAGTATATCTTTAAGTGCAATCCACTTAAATATGAAGGCTTCGAGTTTATCATTCTTAATAGCTGAGTAATACTCCATGTATAAAGATACCACATTTTTCAACCATTCCTTATGTGATGAGCATCTTGGTTGTTTCCAAGATTTGAATATAACAAATTGTGCTGCTATAAACATAGGTACACATGTAACACTATGATATACATTTACAGTTCCTCTGGGAAAATTCCCAGTAGGGGGATAGCTGGCTTGAATGCGATTTCCAGTCCTAGTTTTGTGAGGAGTCTCCATGCTGATTTCCACAATGGTTACACCAGTCTACATTCCCACCAGCAGTGGACAAGTGTTCCCTTGTCCCCACACCCCTTCCAACATTTGTTGTTGGTTGATTTGTTTATGATAGCCATTCTTTCTGGGTTGAGATGGTATCTCAGCATTGTTTTAATTTACATTTCATGGATGGCTAGTGATGTGGAGCATTTTCTCATATATTTATTCACTTCTTTAATTTCATCCTCTGAGAAGTGTGTGTTCATCTCGGATGCCCATTTCTGGATTGAACCTTTAAATTTTGGGGTCATGAAAACATGTTGGTTGAATTCTGTGAAAAGTATTTTCTGTGTCCATTGTCTTCTATTCTGTTAGTATAGTTTATTGTATAACTGAATTAACAATAATTTAATATATTCCTACGTTTGCTACTATGTATCTGGTGATTCGTGATTTTTTTTGTACTGGGGATCCAATTCAGGATCTTGCACTTTCTAGGCAGGCACTGAAGCCACTAAGCTATATATGAAGTCCAAACTGGGGGCTTTAAGCTTTTAGTTGTTGTTGTTGTTGTACCAGGAATCAAGTTCAGAACCTTGCACTTGCCAGTCAAATGCTTATGCTACTGAGCTACCTCCCCTGCCCTCTGTAGTGGATTATAAGAACCATTTTATGCAATATATTTTTATACAACGCACTGTATAAACAATTAAAGGAAGATATTAAGGAATTTATGAGTACACTTTTCAGGAGGAAGAGAATGCAGAAGCATAAGAAACTAATTGTGAGCACTCTCAGAATGAAAAGAAAACAACTAGAATCAATAACAAAGACACATCCAAATAAGTACATTGAGTAGACTTTAAAAAATGTTCTTCAGTTATCTGTTGTTAAAAATCATCATCAAATTAAACTATGAAACTACAGTTAAATAGCATTTTATCACCTATGATAAGTGCTCAAACCACATTACTTCTTAGTTACATCACTAAATTTTACTGATATATTCATATTCTTAGAATTATTGATGTCTATGGCATTTGGGTTGTAGAAACACTGAGTCAGACATCTCTTCTAAACTCTTCATTCAGCCATATCAGGTTTGTGTTTAAGCCATAATCCAAGTATTTACACCACCAAAATGGCACATGCCACAAAATAGTTTTTCTTGGAGAGTTGGTTGTTAGGCATTGTTAGGGGATTGTCACTAGCACATTAAGTCTAAGAAAATAGGAGAGAAAGGCAGATAAGTAATAGAAGAAAATTCGTACAGTTTTCTGTATCTCTTTCTTGCTATTTTTTCTTGAAAGAAAAACAAGATAATTCAATTCTGAAAGAGTTTACTGAAGGCAACAGTTCTGCAGAAGTATACAGCATGAATACTTAAAATTATTTATGAGAAGGCTGCCTAGTTTTGAAAATGGGATTAAATGATTCACAGAAGATCCTTCAATTTCAAAGAATCTATTCATCTATAAAGAACTGCTTAATACAAGGCTAGTAGCAATAATAATTGTTTTTCTCCAGACTGTTGGATCACAATTATATTTCTTGTATTTATATTCAAAACACTAGGTCATTGCATGTGGCTGTTTGAGCTCTTCCTAGGTATAAACAGATTTTTGAATTATAGATAATTGATGTTTGGTGTAGCTCTTTCCTATTGCTTTAAAAATGACTTAGAAAACTCCAATACATTAATCTGGAATAATCTTTTTTTTTCATGAACCACAGCAATTATCTTTTATTTGAACACTGTTCTTGTAAAAACTGCATAATCCAGTCTCCAACGCTATACCCCTTTCCCCTGTCATCCTTTTGAGCTACTGATATGTACAGTAGAATATAGGAGGTCAAGCACAATTGTACAGGGGGGAATTATTCCCTTCATTTTCATCCATCACCTTTGTGCAGAAATATTCTCAGAATAATTTAATCTTGAACATTATGAGACACTTAATTTTCAAGTTACTAGAAATATTCTGTCTATACATAGCTGTAGAAAAATATTTGAGACCTCAAATTAAAATCTGCCATTGATATGAAGTGGTCAGACTTCCTGGTGGTGTTGAGGGGCACCCAGAAGTGCTGAAGCATCATCCATTCGAATATTCATGGGGTTCCATTAATAGGAAGCCTGAAAATATGGAAAGATTTTTTTTCCCTTTCGAATACAGAAATACTGAATAAAGCTGAGAAAAACAGCTGACAACTTGTTTCACATGAAAGACTAGGAAAAGCAAATGGAAAGCTGGATCTTGCTACAATCCTGGAGAATGAAGCTGGCATCAGATCAAATCACAGATTTCACTACCAAAGACACAGATTTTTAAAAAGGTGAAAGATTTATATGATCTGAAGAGAAACCAGAGTATAAAGACATGGATTTTAACACCACAGAAACAGCAGTGGTAAAACTTGGGGTTTGAAAGCTTAGACTTGGCCTAAGCAGGAGTTCCTGAGAGGTTCAGTGGTGCTCTCTGTTCAAAGAGGATCACAAATGCATGCAATCATCCAGGGTAATAGCAATAACGCTTCTACCATTTAGGTGTCTGGATAGAAGACAAAGTATCTTTGACTGGGTCTCAAAATGTCCAGCCAGAAAAATGCACAAATCTGGAGTTCATTCTGTCTTCATACTGTGAACCCACAAGGCAAGAAGCTCAAAACTTCCATGGGCAGCATTCATCCTGTGGGGGATCCAACATAGGCAGTTAGAGGAGTCATGACAGAGATACTGAGAGATCAATGAAAATCACAGGTAATTGGAAGAAGGGGAGGGACATACACCCTGACGCACAAAAACAATCAATTTGAGAAGAGACGTGTAGATAAAACAAAACGTTCACATAGGAGTTAAAAAGAGAGGAAGCAGTCCAGAAGGGCCAGCATGGAGGGCTTCTGCCCTCACCCAGCATGGTAACAGCCACTGTGAGAACTTCATACATACCTGGAGGGATCCCAGGAGCGCTGTAGACTCAAGCCTCAGAGGATAGACTTGGTGTACATAGGCCCCATCATCCCTTCCCCGCGAACAGAGGAGGCTGCAGGCACATGCCAGAGGTGAGAGATCAGGAGCAGAGAGCTTCCTGCCCACCCACCTGACCTCAGGCTCTAAGAGGATAATCAAGCAATCACTGCTTATGTTGCAGATCTTCAGTGCTGGACCCTGGGCACACCCGAGATACCACCTGGAGCCTGCAGTTTGCTCCTTGCCAACTGGGCCATTCATCTGGCCCCCAAGTGTTCGCACTGGCCCGGGTCGAGTCTTTACTTAGCACTCCCGGTTCACGTGTGGTAACACATACCCAGCTCTCACTGCCCCTCCCGGTCCTAGATATGGAGACGACTGTCTGCTGTCTACCGCAAGTCCCAGGCAACCTAGGTTTACACAGGTGTTTCAGACTCACATGCATCTCCATCTGGTACACTTATCCTTATCGTAGTTTTTTTTCCAATATTAATTCTCCTTTACTCCTTAATAAGACATTTTACATCCATCTTACGATCTTCCTCACATCTTTCGCTGCTTAATGAACACTAAGTTTCCACCTCACTCCGGGAAGAATGACATCATCAAGAGGTCGAGCAACAGCACATGCTGGTGTGGCGGTGCTGAAAAATGAGCCCTACGGAAGTCGGTATGGAAACATCTCGAGGAACTGAGACCTGAAGGTCTCCGTGACCTAGTTACCACCCTGGTAGGTAATTTCCGCAAAGAGTGCAGCACTTCAAGTAATTTGCACCAAGCCGGCAGCTGCAGTAACTACAGTTTCAACTTCAACTCCATGATGTTTTTCTTGGCCAAAACCGCATTACGTCGTTTTCCAGTTCAGAGCATTCAAAAAATGGTAGCAAGGCAGAACCACCAGAAATGGACTCCTGATTTCCATGACAAATATGGTAATGCTGTATTAGTTAGTGCAGCCACGTTCTGTACTGCTGCATGGACCTACACAGCAACACAAACTGGAATAGAATGGAGCCTTTCCCCTGTGGGCAGAGTCACCCCCAAGGAATGGAGAGAGCAGTAATCAGGCCAGCCGATATGATACAGCTAAACTATTTTTAAATGAAATCATAATTGATGCCAAGTGAGTGTGTGGTGTATCCATTAAAATATGGCCTATTGAAGAAATAAAGTACAATTGAAACCTTAAAAAAACAAACAAACAAGAAAAAAAACTTTAATACATGCGTACCAATATTTATAGCAGTACAACTCATAACATCTTAATCCTGGAAGCAGCCTATGTACCCAGCAACAGATGACTAGATAATGAAAACCTGGCATCTATATACAATGGAACACTACTGAACTGTAAATAATCTGAATATTTAAACAAATCCTAGGGATAAAGAAGGCAAATACAGTGCAATAATTCAGATTAGAAAAAAAAAAAGCAAAGAATATTTCAAGTGCCACTGTAAATAGCCTACCTGATGTCCCTTCTACCCTTTTTCTTGGTACTTTGAACCTGAGAATGCATAACAGTAAACCTGGCCCTATTCCTGATCCTTTATTTTCCTTAAATCTAAGGGTAATTGTGTGGCATGGATCTGGACAATGAGATGCAGAACGAATCTGCTGATGAGGCATAAAGGAAAGCCTTTCTTTCCAGGAAGTGTGTAGAGCCTATCAGAGCCATCCTTCCTTCTCCCTTTCTGTCTTAAATGTTAACCATATGTCTACAAGGTGGGACAAAAACAATGCAAAAAAATTTTTTTTTTATTTTTAAAAGCTTCTTACAGTAAAAGGCATGTTTCATTTCATATCTGATGTCAGGTTTTATTACCTCCCGACATCCTCTGTAATAGTGGTTGTGGGCATGATGCTTTCATGACCATGATAAATGAAGCATCAATCATTAATTAGCCAGTGCTTGCTTTGTGTATGTGTGTATTACTGTGTATACATTTTAACAAACTGTCAATTTTTCAACTGAAAAAAAAAGACATGTTGCTCTTCTTTCCCCTCAAAATACTTCCTTACGTTTCAAGCACTCTTGTCCCATGGCTCTAATCACTTTCCAAAGCAGTTCCAGAAGTCCTCTTTTGTGTCTTTAGTTGAGCTACCATGGCTGCCTCAGTATCTGAATTGATTCACAATATTACCTTTTCATGGCCATTTTGTTTTGAGGAAGAGCCAAAAGTTGTACAGTGCCAGATAAGGTGAATACTACAAACAAAGACACATTATAATGTTTTCTAAAGCTTGCCTTTCTATTAGATGTCACTTGGCAATAGCATTCACCATATATTGATTATATTTCATAAAGTCTCACAAAAGATTGAGAACTGCTTCAGAAAGCAGAAAGAATGATAAATGCATTAAAGTGAAGGAGGAGTGTTTTGACAAATTAATGTCAATGTGTCTTGTACTGTACTAAATTTAATTTAACCATTTGCCATTTATAGCTCACAGCTTATAAAATAATATGAAGCCATAAACAAGAAAGACCAGTAGAGAGTCTACCTTCAAGAAGTCGTTAAAATAGAAATGCTACACAAATTCAACACTTAAAAATAAATATAAGTCACCAGATTAACATATAGAAAAGAAAAGCAATAAAACCACACCAATAAATGAAAATACATTTAATGATAAAAAAGAATTTAAAAATGTCTAGCCAAAAAAGAAAAAAACAAGAGAGGATATAAATTACTAATGTGAACAAAGAAGAGACATTATTATGATTCTATAGATAGAAGTTTAAAAATAAATGTCATGATTTTTTTTTCTGTGACAGTTTTAAATATTTGGCAAAATCCCTTGAAAGATGCAAATTAAAATGTATTCTAGAAGAAATAGATAATTTAAATATTCCCAAATCGACAAAATAATTAAAATTTAAATTCAAAGTTAAAATCTCATACAGACGCACACATGAAGTAGAGATAGCTGCACTACTGAGTTCTACCAAGCATTTGAGGAAGTAGAATTTTATATAAACTTTCAGGAATTAGAAGACAGTGGGAAAAGATCTCCTCATATTTTGAAGCTGGTATTAATCTATAGGAAGGAAATGTCAGGCAAAATTTCCTTATGAGAATAGATGAAAAATGTTTTTTAAGGTAACAAAATATATCTGGAAACATAGAATCAGAATAATACATCATGACAAAGGAAATGATGTCTTTTTTCATCAGTTCAAGTCAACATGTAATAGAGGCTCTAGCCAGTGAAATATAGGGGAAAAAAAGAAATAGAAGTTATACCACTTGAGAAAGAAGAAGTAGAACTTATTTTTGAGAAAATATGATGGCTTTTGTAGAAGATCCTACAGAATTTAGAAACAGAATTTCAGAATAAATGAGTTTAATAAGATGTAATGACAACATGAAGGAACACATTGTCTAGTTTGTCATCTAATCCAGACAAAATGGCTCAGATTTCTCTCTCCTTGCCTCTCTCCACTGAGTGAAGCTCTAAGCTCTGGAAATCAAAAGAGAACTCTATAAAGTTATAAGAAGAGGGTATATTAGTTTAAGATCCTAGGACTGGAAGAAAACCACAGCAGAAAGCTAGCACTCTGTACTTCATCCAACAGCATAATATGCAGCCCAGACTTGTATTCCCTGGGAGCACAGAGCAACCTCATTTCTTCTCTGAACTGACTGGAAGTAAAGTTACTGGCAAAGGAACTCAATGAAAAACTTATACTTATGAAGTCTGAAGAAAATCTTTGAACAGTTAGGAAGTGACAAAATAAGAAATGTTGACAGATAAAGAAGGGAGACAGAACAATGGAAATAGAAAATGATACATAAAATAGACTCTACTTGGGTTTTACTGTTATTTTTTAAATGTGTATTTGGTATAGTGTCTCACCACGCAGGTTGGACTTGTAGCGATCCTCCTGTTTCAGCCTCCGTAGTCGTGGGATCACAGGCATGCACCACTGTGTCCGGTTTCAGTGGCCAGCTCAGTGCCAGGGGAGGGGGGAGTAAGGGGGGAGTTTAGCATACCACACGGTGCTGGGGATCAAACCCGGTCCCTGCACTTGCCAAGCAGGCTCTTAGACTGCTGAGCTTTCTCTCCAGCCCTACACTTGGGTTTTATAAATTATATATTGATGGTGAAAACTAATTATAAAATTATTTTCTATTCTAGACAATCAAATGTCTAGAAAGCAAAAGGATTTAAATGTAAGTGAGGCATGCACACTTCATTCAAGGTGAGGGAACATTTACAACACACTCACGTTGAATTCAGCATTGGTAATAAGGGCTGCCCGAGGAGCTCTGCTGCTGTCGCCGATGTTTGGCTTGCAGGTCCTTGCTGATACATTACTGAAATATTTTTGTGGAAAATGCTTAAGAGTTCCAAGACAGCGGTGAGTGATCCCTGAAAGAGAAATCAAATCTTAAGGCCTCGGCATCTTCCACCAACCCATAAGAGATACATCCTACATTTTTGTAAACAGTTCTCAGACTAGTACGCCCTTGCTGCAAGCCTGTATTGATGCGGACTTCATTCCAAGTGGCTTTTGGAAAGTGGCTTTGACCCAAATATCCTCCACAGGAGGGGGAGGACCAGCCTTCAGCTGGCGGCAGCCTGAGCTGACCTCTGCCAGCTGTTGCATAAATTGGGCGCTGACCTGCTGGCCACAGACTATCAAGGAAACACAGCTCTTCACCTCTGCAGCCATGTGGACGCCATCTAGTTTTTAGTTTCCAATGAACTCAAAATGCATACTTGCAATTAGCAAGGTGCTACCCCCTTAGTTCTGGCGAAGCACAGGGGCGTAAACAAAGATGTCATCCTATTGCTGGAATTTTTGGAAGAACAAAAGCTGAAAACAGACGAACCCACTCAACACCGGAGACCATGCAGACCGCTGAGAGTGAAAGTGCCATGGAAAGCCATCCTCTCCTCAACCCCGGCCCCCGGCAGGGTGAAGGAGTCCTCTCCAGCTTTCAGACCACGCGGCAGGAGTTCTTAGAGGACCTGGGCTTCTGGTTGGTCTTGCTTACTCGTTGTCCTTGCTTTTCTGTCTCTCAGCACTGCCTACTACGTGAGCGGGGTAGGAAAACCAGCCGCAACTGGTGGTGATTAACGGGGCTCACAGGAGACAGAAACCCATCTCCTGGCACCCGGTGTTGTTCTCCAACTCGCAACACTTTTCTCAGTGCAAGGCAGCGAGGCTGTACATTTTTATGTTTGCATGGGGAACCCAAATATATGGTACATTCCTCTGAACTTTGCGCTGTAGTCGAGTATCCTGTGAGCGACCTCTCACTCGGCCTGAGCTCCCCCGGTAGCCTGTTCTCCGCCTCCTGGATAAAAACGGGGAATTGACTGAAGAAAGGGGTTTCTTGTCTGATTTGATTTCATTAGTGGTTTTGTTTTTGTTTAGTTTTGTGAAAGCCCCTTTTCTCTATTATGTTGTCTGGGGAAGAGGAGAACAAAATTATTTGCTTAAAATTTGAAGTACTTTTTTTTTTCAAACCTTCGAAAAATTCTAACTAAATCAGTAGTTAGAATTTGACTTAATTACAACCTTTTCAAATCTAATTATAAACTGAACAAAATTGGATATAAGCCATACTTTCTACAGAACTGATTGATTCAATCTTTTGCTTAAGGCTTAGAGTAATTTTGATTGTTGCAAACTGCTAACAAAATTACGTGAGAAGTCAGATTGAGAAGTTCACTTTATTCACTTTTATTTGTCCAGTGAACTTATTTTACAGGTTCCTTTCTCACCAGGAAACCCTTTCTCTACTGAACAGTTTTCAGGAAAAAAAAAATTCTCATACTAAATTGTCACTACAGTTCTGTAGTGCTACTTATTACGGGTTCCATAAGTTAGCTGTGTGGCCAAAGTTGTGTCATAATTGTTTAATGCACAGTCTATGTGGAGCACTGTTACATTTTGTGTAACAATCCTACCAGATCAGTAGTTCTCTGACAGCTGGAAAGGATGGAGCATTTCCTCATGAACGGCCCTGAACAGTATTATCCTTGGTGTTGTAAACCTTTTATGTAAGGTAACATTATGTAAGCTGAAATCAGACCTCCAGACTATACTGCCACTCTCAGAAGTGTTTGAAGGCCTCTTGTTAATGATTCTGTAATGTATAAATCATGTTCCTAGGTTATTATGAAAGAATATTAAGGCTTAACAGTTGTCCATTGAGTGAAGTCAGAAAATTGTAGTAAAACCAATGATTGTACATTCTGAAACATAGGCATGTAAATGAATCCAAGTTGAATTGTAGACAGATTTAAAAATTGCAGTTAGACTAGAATTAACATACCTCTGGTCCTTTTGCTTCTTGATATTTCTTTTGTATTTATATATATTTCCATATTTGTGATGCTTTTTTCTTTCATGTGGCTTTGTCATTTTACAGAGCTCCTTAAAAAGTCCTGATTAACAGGATCAGCTTGCGGAGTCTTAGTTTTAGGTTAGGTGCAAACAAAATGCTCTGTGTAACTACAGCAAAAGAAAAAGGCAGAATGGAAGCTTTGGAATTAGCTTTCTGTGGTAAGTCTAAAGAAATAGGCAAGTTGATTAACATAGTAAATATTTTTTAAAAAAATATGAATGTTCCCTCTTAAAGTGCATATTTCTTTGTTTTCTATTCTCTGCATTGTTCTTTAATACCACTAATAAATGTATTTATAAATCCTTAAAAAGCATAGGTAATAAGGTAAGTGGATGGAAAATGATAGGCCACGTTGTTATGACTCTGTCTTGATGTCCCCACAAAGCCTCCTGTAGGCACGGGGGTGGTGCCGTTCAGAGGGGGCCGCATCTAGAGTGTGTAGTGATGGGATCAAGGCTGTGTCATTAGCAAATCAGTCCACTGATTGGTTTGGCACAGTTCTGGCCAGGATTAAGGGTGGCAGTGCTATATCTGCCCAAGGGCCGATAGTCTGCATAAAATGTGAGGGACGAAAAGAGGGCTAATTTGCTCTCTCCCCTTTGCCTGTCACAGACTATTTCTCCTGTTTGGTACCCCTCCACCATGCCACCCTGCCAGCTTACTATGGACTGAAATCTCTACAAACTGTGAGCCAAATAAAAAAGGTGATAAATTCTTAGTCAAGTTTTTACATTAGGAAGCTATACCAACAGCCAAATAACCCATGTAAGCAAAAGGAAACAGTAGATGAGAGTGTAAATTAGTGTTCGAAAATAGAAAAGCAGGAGAAAAACGGAACACAAAAACTGATGCTTACGAAAGATTGATGGAACCGTCAAACCTATCAAGATTGTCAAAGATGAAGAGGGGTGATACCAATGGCATTTGTTAAAATGGTAAAAGAATATCGCTACAGAATCTGCAGATTTCAGAAGAGCAAAGCTGTGTACCCTAAGAACTTGATAACAAAGCTGACAACTGACATGAAATGGCCCAGTTCCTCTAAAACTACAAAGCACTGCAACTCGCTTGATATGAAATAATTTGAGTAGCTATGTCATTATGAAGAAAATTGAATTCACAATTTAAAATGTCCTGAGCAAGGACTCTCCAGGACCAGTTCTTGTTTTCTTAAATATTCTGACACTGATTGTTTTTCAAGTATTGAACCAGTCTTATGTATCTTTAACAATTAAACACATGAAGAGAAAACTTTTTCTCAGGCTCTCACAGAGAGCATTCTGGTCAAGCATTGGCCGTGACTCATCCACATGGATGACACAGACAAAGGAACTACAGAATAATGTACAGGACTACAAGATAAACCCTGAGAAGACTTCAATGACCACATAGGAAATATAAAGTACATGTGTTGGTATATAAGTTTTGATCTACCTAGGTCTTAACCATGCAGCAGAAAAGTATAAAAGTATAAAAATGAAGTATACATCGTGAGCCCATAATATTAAGCTGAGCTGTAAATGGATATGGTCGACAATTTCTTTGAATAACTCCCTATGGTTGCAGAATCCTGGACTGTGTTGGATTGTGGTGTTGAGTTCAAGCACCTAAGGTAGTTGAATGTCAATGGAGTGCCCACTTTTGACAGGTGTAGACAAAGGAAGGGTTGTAGAAAGAAAAAAATCATGATGTGTGTGTATAGACAGTACAGTTGGGATAGATAACGCCGTGCTTCTACATAATTCTATGAGAGGCAAGATCTGCACTAATGGTGGTTGGACAGGATATTATGTTGGCTTTTAATGCTATGGTCATCCACTAGGTAAATAATTATTGAATCTTTGATATAATTCAGCTATAAAAAAACCTGTAAATATAATATCATGTATGCACCTTATACAATACCAAAACGTTATGAAAACAGTTTGCTATGTATTAATTCATCTACTCTGTATGGTTAAGGTGTTTTGAAACTGTCTGATTGACATTTGTATTTTAATAAAATAAAAATAAATGGAAAAAAAATGAGTTTATACTCTACAAGATCAATTGTATGTACCCAAAATGAACATGATGGAACAAAAACATTTAAAAATATAATATACAAATACTCCAAAGAAAGCAAAATACTTAGGTATACTTTGAGAAAGCATGTAAAAGACTTACATGTGAAAAATTACAAAATAAATGATGCCTACATAAATGTAGAGATGTATTCACACATTTATTTTCAGTAATTCGAGGACTCATATTGTAACAATGTCAATTATCCCCAAATTAATCTACAGATATAAGAAAACTTTTATCAAAGTCTGAGCAGTTCTTTTAGACCCAGACAAGTGATCCTAACAAGTATATTGAAAGAGACCCTAGAATAACCAAAACCTCTTTCTTGAGAAAGAAGAATAAAGTAGGTTGAATCCCAATGTTGTGACTAACTGTAGCAATCATGCAAGTTAGTATAACAAAGAGATAGGTATCAATGGAAAGGACTAGAGAACTCGGAAATCAGTCTATAAAAGTGTGCTCAGTTAATGTTTGATGGAAGAGCTATTTGTGACTTCTTTGATTTATAAATATTAAGCTTGTTGTTTGGCTTCCAAATATGTGATGATTTTTCACATTTGTCTGTCATGTCAATTGCTAATTTAATCTTTGTTTTTTTGTTTTTTTTTTTGAGGTAGGGCTTCACTATGCAGTTCAGGCTGGCCTTGAACTCACTTTGTAGCTCAGGCTGGTCTCATACTGATAGAAATTCTCCTGCCTCAGCTCCTGAGTGGGTGCTGGGATTATAGGTGTGCATCACCAGGCCTACCCAACACAGATTAGTAGTCTCCAATAGAAGTGTGTTATCCACAGAAGTTGTTGATTTGAGCCATTCACAGCTCAGTATATTAATATGACTTTACTTTATATACCTTCATTTTTATACTTTTCTGTTGAATGGTTAAGACCGAGTTAAAGCAAGACCAATATAACAAGAAATGTAACTTTTGTATCAGATAATGTCACTCAGGTACCCTCAGGGTTTATCCTGTAACCCTGTACTGCTCTTTGTAGATCTGTTGTCAGTGTCAGCATGCGGATGAGTCACGGCCATTGCTTGACCATTTTGCTCTCTGTGGAAGCCTGAGAGAAAGCTTTCTCTCCATGTGACTCTCCTCATGCACACTATAGATCATCAATTGCATTCCTTTGTGGACCCATAATCTCTTTGATCAGAAAATTTGGGACACAACTGAGTTCCATGATGTTACAGTACAGGTTCTCCTATGTCCTGAGTCTTCACTCACCTTGAGAGGCTAGGGCCAAAATGTTGGCTGACCTTGTAGTCTTTCTTTTTCTCCAATTTTTGATCTGAAAACTTAGGTTGTTAACCTTCCAGAAGAGAAGCTGATTATTACCTTGCAACATATGCAGTTCAGTTTACCCACTCTATTTGTCTAAATATCAGACATCATAGGCATAGCATAGAACATGTATTTTTCATCAAGTACTGAGATACTGAACTCTAAGTCCACAGAGAATTTGAAGAAGAAAACATTTTTTTTAAAAAAAATAGGAATGAACACTTACATATATTTACATAGATATTTAGAAATCCATCCATATACAGCATTGTAGCAGGACTGTCTTGTGACATTTTTGTCTTACTTTTCATTTATTGTCCTTTAAAAATTTATTTGACAGCAGTATAGAAATAGTTGGTATGTCATGACAAGAAGTAAATATTTAGAAAACCAGAATGACAGGCATTTAAAGCGTGACCCTTCTATTACACTTGTTAAATTCAGTTCAGTTGCTTGGTTCACAGGTATCAGCATATATAGTTAGTCGGGTTGGGAATCCTACCACTTAACTACTAGTTTCAAAAATCTCCTGATGTTTCTCAGGATCATTGTCTTACCTATCTAGTGTGTATAAATGAATGGTCTTGCCCCTGTCATGTTGCTCAGCGTTTCTCCTTGCCCTCTCCTCATTGTCCAATCCTCAAGTTCTTGCTTTCCTTTTAATTGTGTTATACACTTCTATTTGCAATTCTTCTTTTGAGTTACACTAGGGAGACTACATGATATGACTAAGTGAAGGAGCTGGAGATTATCCCAAGAAATATGACCAGAATGCGCATGATCTTATAGAGAATGGCAAAGGGAAGCAGAGAGAAGGTGAGGTAAAGATGAAGGCAGAGATTCAAGCAGTGCCACTGCAAGCCAACAGTGCTGCCAGCCATGGATGGCAAGGAATTCTCCCCTGAAGGCCTTAAGAAGTACATCTCTGCACCATTGCCTCATCTTAATCATGAGGATCCTGCATTGCTGGAGCCTGGAACTGAGATCACACTTTTCTCTTGTTTTAGCTGATACCTTCTGGCAGTGTGTTACAACAGCCACAGAAAACCAATATAACTTGTTTTGGGGCCTAAAATCCTCTATCCTGGAGGATATTCTTGAGGTCATATGCATACTGCTGGTGGAGGAGATAGTAGGATGTTTTTTTTTTTGTTGTTTTTTTAGGTAGAGAAATTATCTTTACTAGTTTTATCTGCACATGGTCTCTTTTTCTCTGTAAAAAATCAAACACTGCCCCGGCCACTTTGGTAAAACCTCAGAATGTTTACATCCTTTGCACGGGCGTGATCCCGAGGATGTCGAAGCCCTTGGCCATGACTGCAGCTGCCGCTTCACACAGCAGCATCCGCCACATGTTCACCTTCAGAACTTTTCCAGTCTGCCGGTCTTTCTCCACACAGTAGCAGTTGTCGTAGAACTCTGTGAAAGTAGTTGCCAGCTCATAAATATAATCACAGAGTGTATGGAGGAATAAATCATCTAAAATCTTCTGCAAAATTTCAGGGAATCGTAAAATGCACCGGCCTAGTTTCCACTCCTTTTCATGGTCTAAAATGATCTTGGTCTCCCGAGCAGCTTTCCGGAGCATCTCTTCATCGATGCTGGCCAGGCGGGCAATGGACCTGATTCTGGTGAATGCATACAACAGATAAGCGGCTGTGTTCCCTCTGTCGTCTAGCATTTTGTCAAAGGAAAAGATATAGTCATTCATCCGGTTATGGGAAAGGTCAGCATATTTGATACAGCCATAAGCAACCGATGTCTGAGCAGCTTTCAACTCCTCTGGCGTTAAGACCTTGTCTCTCTCTTTTTCCTTCAGTTTATCCATAGATCGCTTTAGTCCTTCTTCCAGAAGGTCTATGAGGCGCACTGTTTCACCTGAACGTGTTTTAAACTTCTTCTTGTCTTCCCCTAGCACCACACCAAATCCAGCATGGGTCACTCGTGTTACTTTAGGATCATACCAACCCATCATCTGGGCAGCAGCAAACACTGTTTGGAAGTGCACAGCTTGTCCATTATCTACAACATAGATAATCATATCTGCTCTTTCCTCAAGTAGTCTTTGCTTAATAGCAGCCATGTCAGAGGTGTAGCCACCATCGGATTTCACTATGGTCAGTGGTATGGAACAACCCGGGACAAACACAATCTTTCTGCCATCATCCACTTGCATGAATCCTCTGTCTTCAAATTCTTTCACAACATCACACATCCTATCTTGATAGAAGGATTCTCCTTTCTCTATTAAGGAGATGTCCAATGCCTCATAGATTTTATTAAACTCTTGGCGGGAGACGTCACAGATAAGCTTCCAAGCTTGTGTAATATCTGGGTCTTTACTCTGAAGCTGAACAACACACTGATAAGCTCACTTTTTGAATTCCTCTTCAGTATCAAACCTCTTCTTAGATTCCTTGTAAAAGGCCTGAAGATCCCCAATAGGTGGTGAAACAGCCAGATAATCTGGAAACTTATCTTGTAGGTGAGCGATGAGCATGCCAAACTGGGTCCCCCCAATCTCCTACATGGTTTAACCTGAGCACGTCATAGCCTGCAAATTCGAAGAGGCGGCACATACTTTCTCCTATGATCGTGGATTGGAGGTGGCCTACGTGCATCTCTTTAGCTATGTTGGGAGAAGAAAAGTCAACTATAACCTTTTTATTCTCCCCAATGGCAGGCAGTTGCACTCCATTCACAAGAAGATTGGTCAACTGTTCTGATACAAAATCCTTTCTTAAGTGGACATTAAGGAAACCGGGACCAGCTTTCAACTTTTTCAATACACTCATTGTTTGGCAGGTGTTTGATAACATTTTCGGCAATTTCTCTCGGGTTCACTTTCTGGTCTTTGGCTTTTAACATCTGAGAAATGCCCATGGCACTGTTACACTGATAATCTCCAAATTTGGGCTGCTGACTGGGTGTTACGAGCAGAGGAGGGTTTTCCAAGTCCGAATAGGCAGCCTTAATGGCACAACCGAAGATTTCTTGAAGGCGGCTATTAATGTTAATCATATTTTTAGTTGGTTTGTTTTTTTCTTCCTGAAGACTTTTTTGAAGAATATTCAGCCGATACTTTAATTTTAAATTTTCTTCTTGCAACTGCTGCAAATTGGGAGAAGCTTCCAAGCAGTTATAGTTTTTCAACCGGTCAATTTCAGCAGTCAGAGACTTAATCTCTTTTTTCCTGCTGCAGCAGCCGCGCGGAGCACTGAGCAACCAAGCCGTCCATCCTCACTTCAGCTCTTTTTCAGTAGGATGTTTTATAGAGGGTAATTTCCCCTTGTCTGTGTGGAATGTGTTCCAAGATGCCAAGCAGATGCTCAAAACTGCTCTACATATTATGCATTTTATTGTACATATGCATTTGTGATAAAGTTTAATATATATTGTTCCCAAGATTTTGCTATGGCAAATTGTGCTGCTATAAACATGGATGCACATATATTGCTGTGGTGTGATGTTTTCAGTTCTTCTAGAAAACTACTCAAAAGGGGAATAGCTGAGTCAATTGGCACCTCTGGTCATAATTTTCTGAGGAATTTCTACACTGATTTCCACAGTCTATTTTATCAGTCTGTACTCCCACCAACTGTGGAGAAAGGATCCTTTTTCCCTATATCCCGCCAGCATTTGTTATTGGTTGATTTCTTGATGATAGCCATTCTTTCTGGGGTGGATGGAAAAGATGTGGTATTTTTACACCGTGGATTATTATGCAGCTGTAAATAAAGATAAAGTCAAAGTTTTTATAGGTAAATGGATCCAACTAGAGACTATACTGATAAGCAAAATAAATCAGACTCCCATGTGTATTGTCTCTCTAGTGTAAGAACCTTAAAGAGTAAGTAAAATTCAAAAGCTACAATAGATACTGTGAAAGAGAAACCACTTAATAGTATAGAACCTGCCTGGAAAGCTCAAGGTCCTGAGTTCAATCCCTGGTATCACATGAAAAGAAAAAGGCTTAGAAATCCTAGGATTCTAAGGAAAAGGAAGGAAAAGAGAAAAGAAAGAAGGGGACATTATATATTATATATAATATATATTATTATATTATGTATGTATATCCACACAAAAAAATCCCCAAGATAATTGTACTATAATTTCTATTGTTTATTGAAAAGAACAGTTAATGATTCTTTTTTTTTTTTTTGCCAATTTTGCATATTTATGTCTGGTAATATGAACAACTATTTGAAGATAGCAATCTGCAATATAACAACCGTTGTTGCATTCCTATCTTGTTTTTGGAAATTGTGTGTTGTTTCTAATATGTTTTATTCTTTTTAGAAATAAAAAGAATAAACAAGTTTTATTTATAAATTGAGTATAGTAAGAAATCAGCACAACCAATAATAGATTAGAATAATGATGCTGTCATGAAAGTTTTATGAATGAGTCTTCTGCTGTCTTAGCTGTCTGCAGAAGCACTCCGTGTGATGACGGCAGACCTTGTAGTGCCTACATAAGAAGATGAGGTGCCAGACTACTTATCGTGTGCTGTGGCCTCAGCCTCCTGAGTGCTACGATTACAGGCATGCGCCACCACGCCCGGCCCTTCCTGACTTTCTGAATAGCTTACTGTCATTATTGAGAGAACCTTTTACATAGAAGCCATGGGAAAGCAATGCCAACATTTGCACGGGCACTGAGCACAGTGGCACTCTGTGGAGACAGAGCTGGGGAGGATGGGGGAGAAGAGCTTTTGAAGGTGGTGAGGCCAGGGGTGAAGATGTCTTTGAAGAACTCTCACAGATGGAAAGATGTGGAAAGGCTTGACACAGTGAGTGAAGGATGTCCCAGAGGACTTGGCAGTGCCAACCTTCATGACTGAGTTCATCAGAAACCAGATTTATTACTGTTTGAAACCTGAAAACACCACTATGCCACCACAACAGAGGATGGAGAGGAGCCATCCTACAGCCAATAGATTCAAATATCGTTGGATAGATGATGCTAACATTTCAGAGTCACATCTCTTCCTATCAGATAAGATTAAAATTTTTATTAGGGATGATTTATCATGACTGAATGAAACTGTTCCACAAGACAGCAATCATGCCAGGTCTGGTTGTGCACAACTCTAATTGTAGCATCTGGGATGCTGAGGGTGGGAGATTGTCTCAAAAAGTTAAAGAAAAAGAAAAGCAGTCATAAGTAGGAAGCACCGCTGAGGCAGAAGAGAGTGTGGCAAATTGAATGGGACTTGTCAGTCAAGGCGACCTGTCACACCAGGGCCAGATGCATGCAGAGCTGCTTAGGGGCTCTGTGGAGGACAGCCCGGGTCTGATGTAAGGAGATATGAAAGATGGCAGTCCGTGACTTCACTGCCACTGCTTTCTTGTTCTTGTACTGTACTTGTTCTTGTTGTTACAGGAGGTATCTTTGCTTTTCCTCAGAGCTCTTATTGAGCATTTTTTCCTCTTCTATTTTTTAACACTTGACAAATTCATGAGTTGTCCACATCCAATTATTTGAACAGAAGTTACTGAGCACCTCACAGTCCGATAGCACTGCTACCAGACCCAGGACCCCAGATGTTCTTGAACAAATGCATGTTTGTTACTTTATGTTTTTGTGTCTGTGTGTTGCATACATGCTTCTGTGCACATGTATTTGAGTGTCTGTTTTTGTTTGTGTGTGCTTCTTCATGTCTCTGTGTGTGAATGTTTGTGTATATATGTACATATGACACTTGGGGTCCTCTGGAACATGAGGTTTACAGCAAGGTCCTTTCTCCTGGGCTAAAGGCAGTGCCATCATGGCTACTAGAAAAAAGAGACTGGATGCAGATGGATCTTTCCAGTCTTTCAAGGTCTTACTCCTGAGTGGCACAGGAGGAATATAACAAAGCTTGTGTTCCTTGAACAAATCACTCATTTTCCCCTAGCATGGCTCAGCCTTCTCCTTGGTTATATCCTCCAAGAGCTAATTTTAGAGAGAATCCTGCCAAATCAGTCTAACTACTGTCTCCATTTCAGTATATGACCTCTTTTCATATACCATAAATATCTCTCCCACCCTTGTGCGATATCTGCTCACCCCAGCCTATCTTCAAAAGAATCCTACTAGGTAGATGTAACAAAGTCTCCAGGGATCAGATATTCTCCATTCAAAGTTTTCTGCCCCCTGACCCCATTATATTCCTCGGCTATAGATTTCCACTTTTCCTTATAGTATTTGAGGTTGAGTCCATATTGAGGTTTCTTCCCTATTGCAATGGTTCCTGAATGAATCTATTCTTACTACTTTAGCTACCATCAGGTTCTGTTTAATTTGGGAAATACACAGAATAAATTCTGAAACAATGAGCACACCAATCATAAGCATTTATTGAACACCTACTGTTTGTTCACCACCGACCTTGGACAAGGGAGAACACATTAGTGAGCAGTTTATAATGGAACTGGAGAAGATGATTCCAAAATGGGTGAGGCTATTTTCCTACCTTCAGGTGAAGATCACATGTTCTACCTAATACTGTAGTTGCACCTTCTTGGCACACAAAATAAAACTGACGACCAAAAAATGTTACAGTGTGCAGAACAGAGGAAATGCTGACTATGTGGTTCAATTTCTGAGTGAACAGGCTTAAATAGAGGAAGAATTTTACAGGTTATGGTGATCTTGACTGCTTTTAAGTTAAAAAATACTTTGAAAAGAGTGTTTTGTTGAGTGAGATGGAAGGACACAGGGCAGAAAGTGGCCTTTGTATCAAAGAAAGAGAAAAGATGATATTAGTGGAGATATATGTAGTGAATAGGTGAAATTTTAGCCTACAATATTCATAGAAAATAAACACTAAGGAGATTGCTTAACTTCAGTATCTTTAGACCCCCTCATCTTCCATCCATTCATATCTTTCCCATGAAATCCACATCTCCCCTAAAGGTGGAATTCTAGATTCCTGTTACTCTGCTGGTGAATTTACCAGTGTGGGTGGCAGGGACAGTTGTGCTGTAGATAGCAGGGACTATTTGGGCCTGGATTAGGGACCTCTGCCAAACTCATCCCAGGTCCTGGCACTCAATACATAAGAATGTGGCCTTATGGCTGCTGTCCTCTTTAGAAGAAGAAATTAGGACACAGACATATGGAATGGGACAATCATGTAAGGAGAAAGAGAAGATGGGCAGTTACCAGCTGAGGAGAGAGGCACAGAGTAGATTCTCTCTCATAGCACCAGAAAAAAAAATCAAAATGCCTTGGTCTCAAACTCCTGCCTCCAGAACTGTGATACCTTGCTCTCTGTTGCTTGGGTCATGTAATCTAAGATCCTCAGAAAGTGTGCCCTGGAAACCCCTGCAGAAAGCACTGTTCCAAGCCTCATTTTTAAAGCCCACCCTGTGCACATTGGAAACAGCCAAGGGAGCAGAGCTTTGCCCTCCATGATTGTATTTACCAAAACTGCCCTCCATCTAGAATCAAATTGGTTCTTCAGGGACCTCTGGAAATGTTTTAGAAACATATCACTTATTCTTCTATAGCAAAATACATTTGCCTGGATACCAGAAGATTCATATGCACAGTACTAAAGCCTATGCTGTACTGACTCAACCATTCATTTTCCAAAGCCCAGAGAAAATGTGGACCAGGCAGAGAGAAATAGCAAAATCAAACCATTTTAATCAGACACTGGGGACAGTCCCACTCCTGGGGCATTCAAATATGGTTACTGCTTCCTTTAGATGTGTTATCCTTGTCCATTGGTCCCTGATGGGGACTAGCTCCACTTCCAAGACTTGCCCCATAGATGAAGCTGTTGCATTTGGGATTAACAAACTGTTAACCTTTTTCCAGTATTGTAAAATATTGTAGACCCAGAACATAATTGTTCAGAGAGCTCTAAAAACTGAACTTGCAGGACTAGTGATTAAAATGGTGGTTGCCAGGAGCTGAGAGTCGGGGTTCAGGAGATGTTGGCCAAAGGGTTCAGAGTTTCAGTTAGACAAGATGGATAAATTCTGGAGATCTATTTTTCAGCTTGATACCATAGTTTAAAATGCTGTGTTACATACTTGAAAATTGCTAAGAAAAAAGGAGCCTGAGGCAGGAGAACTGCGTGATTGCAGGAATTCAGATCAACACAGTAAGACCTTGTCTAAACCCAGAGTAAACCAAAGAAGTATTCTTGGAGTAAAACAAACAAACAAACAACAAGAAAAAAAACCTCTTTAAAATTGGAGGGCTTGGAACCAGTAAGGGATATTGCATGTCACCTTCCCTTCTCTCCTAAAGCTCTTATGAGTGGGTGGCTTCCCAATTTAAAGTATATGCCTATAAGGAACAATGGACCTCAGAAGATGACATGGCCCAGGAGAAATTTTTTATTTTTATTTTAGTACTAGGCATTGAACTGTGGGCCTTGTACTTTCCAGGCCAAGCACTATGACACTGAGCTATATCCCTGGCCCCCAAGAAAGACTCTATCATCAAAGACTCAAAAGTTCTTGTCAGCAGTCCAAAAGTAATGACACGAAACACAAAATCTGATTTCTGTCACCGCCTTAATTCTTTTAATTTCAGAACTCCAGCATTAGACTATGTGGAAGCAGGATGGGGGCAATGCAGGCATGGGAGGTGGAGAGTTAAGGATTTGCCTGGGGCAAGCTTTCCCTGAAGTAGGAGAACCCACTGGGCCTTTGCAGGCTGAAACACAGCTTGGCCCAGCACAGAAGCAGGGGTATGAGGGGCAAAGGCAAACGTTCTCCTTGGCAGTGTAGTTGGAAAATTTACTCTGTCATCCCCCTGTCTTGCTGCAAGAGGACTCCAAGTCTCAAGGGCAAGTTCTAACACTAGTCTGCCTTGTAGGACTCATCACAGACCAACCTGGCCTGGAACTGTGCATGGGAAATTAATGGTGCTCACAAGGGTTCATGGACAAACTCATCATTCTTGGCAACACTCTGTGAGCAAAATCTGCTTGTCCTGAGAAGTCAGGGGCCACTCCTAGTAGCATCCTGGGAAGTTTCTTTTCCTTAATAGGGTTCCTCACACAGAAAGGACCAAGGGGAGCATGGAATCCCATGAGCTGGAGCATTCTTTGGAACTCTAGGGCTGCCTCCATGTTCTTTCCAGTTTTGATCCATCCAGGTAAGGAAAATACTATTCCAATCAGCAAGGGGCTAGGGTGTTCAGAGGATGTTACAGAGCATGTCGGGAGTTCTCTGTCATGCCCAGGATCTGGGAAATCTTCTCAGAAGGCGTTGGGAAATTAGGAAAGCTGCATCTTTCTGCTATGTCTCCTGGCTATCAGAGATGCCCCTGTAAGCATCCCTGCTCTGCCCCAAGAGACAGTTGGGTGCAGAGAGGCCCAGAGGGATGTGTGTAGTGCATCCAGGACCTATGACGGTCGTGGGTTAAGGACAGCTCACAGTCACAGTTGGCTCACTCTGCCTGAGGCTCCGCCCAGTACAATGCCTCTTCTCCTGAAGCTTCATAAATGATACTCATAGGTCCCATTGTGAGAGTCTCATTTTGCATCTTCAGGGACATAAATCACTTCAGGCCTCTCTTGCCTGGGGTATCTTGTGAACCCTGCTTTGCTGTTCCCACAGAGCAACCTTAGCCTTGCTCCTTTCCCCACAGCTTCCACAGCAAAGAGCCACTGAAGTCAGACTGTTTTCAGCTTCATGCTCTGTTATTGCCACTGGTCGTGGACACCCTGTGTTATCCTAAAAAAGGGCATGGAAAAGCCCATGCTTAATCTCACACTCTGCAGTCCACTGCACCTGCATCTTGTCTCAGAAAACTGGGATATGGAGGGCTGATGGCATCCTTCCTTCCTGCTCTTGCTCCACCATGTCATCTCCCTCCCCTGTCTCTCCTCTCTCCATCTCCTTCATCTTTTGGCCCAAGCACGCAAGCAAGCAGGAGACCATCTGTAGCCCCCTAGGAGCGGTCTCCTGTGTGCAGAGCTTCAGGGCTCTCTGCCTGGCCATCTTCATTCCTTATAGATAATGGAAAGTTTAGGAATTTCAAATCCCCTCAGCCTAACAAAGCCTGGAGCTCAGGACCATTTTCTCACTCAGCACTTGAAGGTCTCTTTTAGAAATTAAAAGTTAAACTCCATCTCCTCTTTGTTTTCCTTTATAAAATGTCTAGCCCTCTCCAGATAAAGGAGGATCACATTGAACAAGGGAAAACATAACTGCATCAGCTTTTCACAAGCATGTTCTCCTGGCTTCCAACAAAAATAAGCTTTGTTTTTATTTTATTTTGTTTTGTTTTCATGCTAGGGACTAAATTCAAGCAAGGTCTTTTCACTGAGCTACATTCTCAGCTGTTTTTTTTTTTTTTTTTTAATTTTGAGGCAGTGATCATTCAGTCTTTAAGTTGTCCAGGCTGGGCTTGAACTTGTGATGTTTTTTCTTCTTTAACACTTTCAAACATCTCATTCTGTTAATTGACAGAGAGGGAGAGAGACCTGAGAGTTCTGGGAAAAGCCCTCCATACCTTACTTCATGTGTTGACAAATAGAGATGAGAAGAAAGTTTACATCATAGGATGACACCTGGGTCCCAAAGAGTTGTGATTTTCCAGGAATAAAATCATTTATGGGGGCTGGGGAGACGGCTCAGTGGGGTAAGTGCTTCCCTGGCAAGCACAAGGGCCTGAGTTCAATCCCCAGTTCCGCAAAAAAAAAAAATCATTTATGAAAACATATTATTATTGTTCTCACATTATATCACATTATATTGCCAAATAATGTCTCCTACAGGAATTACAGTTATCCACACACTGAAAAGAAACCAGCAGCTAGTTTGCTTGTTTCTGATAGCTAATAAAGGATAATGTAGGCATCAGTTATCCTTTCCTAGAGAAAAGGCTGGCTGTCGCACACCCAAAGTTCCCCCAGTGAGACTTCATTCTCCCCTTTACTTCACAGACCACAAGTTCCCTCCCATCCCTGGCTGCTGAAACTGGCTTGAGAGTTGCCCCACTGAAGCCAGGGCAGTAGAAAGTGGGGAGAAGTCTTCTGAAGGTTCACTCTTCCTAAAAGGTTATTCTCTGCTGGGGTCTCAGGTCAGAGATAACGTGTGCACAAGATGCAGTGTGTTATTAGAGGGGATAAACAGGAAACACTATCATAGGCCCTGCGAACCTGACAGCAGGGAAAGTCATGCTCCTGTTCCACAGAAAATAAGTGTCTGCTGTCTTAAACTGAGTTGTGCTGTTGTGTTTTTCTTTTCAGTAGCAGAAAAAAACCTTTTCAAGATTCCTCTCTCACTCTCTCCCCTGGAATATCTTATGCCTTACTAGGAAACAGCCATCATTATGCTAACCTGTCTATTTTCTGTCTTTCAGC
Organism: Ctenomys sociabilis; assembly: GCA_004027165.1. Taxonomy (NCBI): domain Eukaryota; kingdom Metazoa; phylum Chordata; class Mammalia; order Rodentia; family Ctenomyidae; genus Ctenomys; species Ctenomys sociabilis. The sequence continues at coordinate 37,077 of PVKA01007131.1, read as the reverse complement.
CTTCCTCTGTGTGGCTTCCAAGGTGTAAAGATGCACACATTCCTGCTGGATCCACACCGTGTCAGGGGGCACTGAAAGTATGGGGAATTTTCCTGGCTCAAGTCACCAGTATTATTTTTCATACAGCCCTAAGAGGAAGAACTAGATTTTATTTTTTATGTTTTCTTTTTACTTCTAGTACTGTGCTGAATGCTTAAAAACAGGCCGAACTGATGGATAGATTGGCAGGTAACTGAATTAATGGATGAATCAATGATAAATGAGTAAAGGATGGATGGGTAGATGGATGGATGGATGAATTAGAGGTCAAGCTTGCTTTTAGCTTCTTATGAGCTTGAGTCTATTCTAGAACCTGAACTTCTACTTTTTCTTTTTTTTTTTTTGATACAGGGTCTCACCATGCAGTTTGGACCCTCTTGTCTTTGCCTCCCCAGGGCTAGGATTACAAGTAGTGCTACCATACCTCATTCCAGGCCTGCACAGCATGACGTTCCAGGGATTGAACTGAAGACATTGCACTTACCAGGCAGGCGTTTAGGCTGCTGAGCTATCTCTCCAGCCTATGCCTCACACTCTTAAGGTGGCACTCACCATGACCCTACAATCTGCTGGCATAGGATCCCCGTTCTTCCTTTCCCAGCCTTCCCATCCGCACACTAGGAGGCCAAGATTGCCAGCCTGTGTCACTGCAGCTGCCTTATTTCTGCATTCCGGATCATAACCTCTGCTGCTGCTCTTAGGCCTGGGCTGCCACCGACTGTAGTCTTACATTGGTGATCTCAGGTTTGGGCCCAGTTTTTGCTCCTTGCCATTGTCTACAATTCCTTAGTGGTCAGTCCTCCCCTGCCCCTGACCTGGCCTGCCTCACTACTGTTCCTCTACAACCATCCCTGACAGTCATATCAAAAGCGGTCTCAGCGGGCAGGGGCCACTCCATCTGGGACTTTATGAAACACCGTACGGCTACTATTTTGAGAGATGCAGAGACTTGCTATTTTGGAGAAGGCACTGATAGAACTTTGAGGGTTATGGCCACCTCTGGGTCTGGCTGGTGGCAGGAGAGTTATGTGGTCTCTGTGCTTGGCACTCACAGGCTTCATTTCTTAAGTCAGGCCAGGAGGCTGAGTCTACCAGGAAACCTGCAGAGAATGGGAACGTGCCCTTGAACCTTGGTCAAGGTAGCGCAAGTTGATGCACCTGGCTCTCTCCTTTGGCAAAGTTAAGTTCTATTGCTGCAACTTGATCATGGCCTGGGTAGCTGCAATGGTGGAAAATATGAGTGCCACCATCCAGGAGCAGGAGGAGCCTCTCTCTGTGTCCACCCACCAGTCTCCTCACGGTCACCTTAGAGGTGGGAAAACTGAACAGCCCCTGGGGGGCACCCATCAATGCCGAATCAAAATATGTGGATTCATGAAAGCAAAATGCACACTGAGCTTCCCCCTGGGTTCTACTTATAGCACAGTGCTGCAAAGTTCGTGCAATTACATCATTAGTGGGTGGAGCCTCGTGGTCCTTGACACACGATACACTGACACACGATAGTCGTCAGTGTTAGCTGATCTTCAGTAGAAATTTGCTTTCTGTGGAGGAAAAAATGACCACATTTTTGTCTGCTTTCCTGTGCTGTAGAAGAATTTTCATGATGATTCCTTGTAACTGTCTGCTGGGAATTGTGCTCATTATTACTGTCTTCGTTTTCCCACTAACGACAGATGAACGTGCCACAGCACAGAATGAAGGCTGAAGTGTGTTCACTTTCCTTCGTTGTTATTTTCCAATTGAGTATACTGGGTATTGAAACCTGGGGACTTCACACTGAAGTTCTTATAGCCTCAGCTTTTTAATTTTTTATTTAATTCTTTTTATGTATTTGGTAGAGTGTCTACAAGGTCTACAGGGTCTTCCTACACAGAGAAGACTTGTAGTGAGCCTCCTTTATGAGCCTCCCAAGAGCTGGGATCACAGGTGAGAGCCACCACACACAGTCTCAACCGCTGTCTCCATGCACCCTGGGGGCAGGGCTGGCATGGTACGCTGGGGATCGAACCCTGGTCTAAGCAGGTGCTTTTGTCCGCTGAGCCATCTGACCGACCCTCACTAGCTTTTTAAAAAAAAATTTCAAACAGCGTCTCCCTAAGATTCTAAGCTACACTGGCTGAGTTCAGACTTGAGATCCTCCTATCTCAGCCTTCCAGAGTGCTCAGATTACATGCATGCACCACCATGCCTGGCTCAGTGTTTGTTAGTTTTACTCAGCTGTGCAGCCTCTAGTACTTGTCTGGTCCTCTGCAGGAGGGCTCTTCGGCACTGCTGCCTTCCCTGGTGCCTCCTTCTGTTTGAGTTCAGTCCCCAGCGTGATATCTGGGCAGGTAAGAGCCAGAGGCCTCCAGCATGGACGTTTGTGGCGTGGGCAACCAGTCCCTCCGGCTCCTCTTCCCTCCATCTCTCATCTGTAAAACAAAGATACTATAAAGACAGCGTCTTCATTTCATATTGTGGCTATACAGAGCTAAGCGACTAAGCCAGCCTGATGTGCAGCAAGAATGGAGTAATCGGTAGCTCTGCTGTTAGCTAAGCAGGAATGATGGATTTTAGAAGCAAAGCTGTCCTCGACGGGCGTTTCCTGCTTGCTTGACCTCAACAGGACTTGGCGCAATCACCGCGATGCTACTGAGTTCAGACGGGCTGGTGGGTGATGTCAGTGTCCACAGTGGTGAAGCAGAAGCTGCTGTGGCGGGGGAGGTCTCTCAGATCCAGCCAGAAATCCGGGCTTCTCCAGGACAAACCCGCAGAGCAGCAGCGGAAACAACTCCATGCTTGGTAGGGTCACTCTCCATTACAGCTCTCATCAATTCGCACCCTTCCCAGCATCAGCTCTGGAGTCTAGAAAGTCTGTCTGCTGTGTCTGAAAGTTGATAGCGTCTACTCTGCCTCGTAGAACTTGAGCAGCTGGCTCTTCCCCAAGAGAGCTTGCGGGCTGAACCCGCAGTACTCAGCTGTGGTGGTCTGCTGTTCCCCTGCTGGGAGTCACTGTCTATTTGTGCATGCCCAGGCCACCATGTCATTTTTGCCTCTAGAGCAAAGCATAGCTTATAAAATGCTCAGGAAGTGTTGACAGAGATCACAGGAAGCTGTTAACGTGGCAACTACAATTCCTCAGAAGGGTTTCCTTGCTAACAAGGAATAATTTCAGGCAAGAAGGAAACTGACAAAACATCTAGCCCCTGCTCTTGAAGGCACCCAACTCTGAAGTGTCTTAGAGCGGGCCATACTGTCCTTCTGAGTTAACACTGCAGGTAGCAGCAGCACATCTCCCCACTCCTTTGGGTCTGGGAATCCCAGGCAAACCACTGGGGTATGGTGGTAAATATCTGCCTTATTCATCCAGGACCCCATCAGGAGTTTCCTCCTCCCCCAACACTGTGGGCTTTGACTTCTCCATTCCCTGCTCAGACTCACGGCAGCTGTGGCCGGGCTGCCCAGTGGACAGTGAGGTCTGGGTCCTTGCTCTGCTCTGTCTGGCCTTGTGGGGTTGAACTGTTTGCCTGTGGCTCTGTGTTCCAGATCTCCTCTGTATTAAAGAATAATCACAGTGAATTTGATGTGAAGATGTAAGAAGATAAAGAAATGAGAAGCAGCATGTATGTAAAATGCTTAGAATAGGGTTTATCAAATACCATCTTTGACCAAAAAAAAGCTTATTTTTATGGAGTTATTCTCAGTACCTATTAAATATTTTAAAAGAAGCTTTAATAGTCTAAGTTTAACATTCAAATAATGAAGTCTCACTAGAGACTTTAATTAAATAACTGTCTCACTGATCTTGCATCTTGCTATGCGTGTAGGAGCCCAGGATAGCAGGCACGTGGTCGATGGATGGATAACTCTCTCTTGTGTGGATATTGCCTTGTCAATCAAATGCTGCTAAGATAAGGGAAGGCCTCTGAAGTGCAGAACCGTGAAATGGCGAGGTTTGGTCCTTCAACTTCTTGGCTGGGTGAAAAAGGGAACGAGAAAATCGTTTTCCTTCATTTCTGACTGCCTGAATCTAAATCAAAATACTCAATTTTAGAAAGCTATGGAGCTTGGCTTATTGAATTCTGTAGATCACAAATGAGTGGAAGGCTGGAAGAAATTCTCAAAGGCTTTTAAAAATGCAGTTATGATATAGTTTAGGATTTCAATTGTTATACCAGAGGCCAAATAGCCAGATGTGTGCTGTTCTCCCCGACAACAAACACTGTGTCTGAAGAGACACAGGGGCACTTCGTGGAGGCTGACTCTCACCTGGCTTTTTGTTCTTTTTTATTTTCCTCAAACCATCACTGTGTTTATCCCTCTCACAAGTCTTTCATGACTCATATCAGGATTTCTTAATTTGGATTTTCGATCTTCTTCAGGTCACAGACACATCCCTTGAAAATCCAAGGGAAGCAGTGGAGTGTGCCCCAGGGAGGTGAGCGGGCCTGTGTTACCGTGGTCCACTGCTCCTCCTCTACCCTTAGCTGGGAGGGACGGAGTAGGCTGAGGAGGATGAGGCAGGCCCTGCCAAGGAGGTGTGGGGGGTCTCCTGAGAAATAGAGGCTATGGGATATGTGTTTGTGTGTGTGTCTGTGTGTGCATGTGTGCACGCACGCTCAGGTGTGTGTGTGTGATTGTGACAGGTGGTAGATGGATGATAGTACAGATGGATAGACAGATGAATGACAGGTGGGTCACAGATAATAGATAAGACATGCTAATGGATAGACAGAGGATTGAGAGAGAGATGGTAGACAATCTTTAGGTTTATATGGTAGAGGTGGCCCTCACAACCACATCTATTTCTTCAACTAGCTGCAGATAGAAAATCTTGAAAAGTGGATACACTTGAGACATTTTTAGGTAAGTGGATACATATCAAGACCATAAATTTAAGTGAAATAAATCAGATACATAAGTTTAAATGCCACATTATTTCTCTTGTGTGAGAAATTCAAAGGAGCAAACCGGAGGACAGATGGGGAAGTAAGGAAGAGCATGTTCAAATGGGAATGGAAGAGGGGGAAAGGAAGGGGAAGGGAGTGCAGGCCAAAGGAATTTTAGAAAGAGAAAGTGGAAGGAAATAATTGGGAAGGGGATAAGTGGTGCATGGGGGAAGGGAATGAAAAAAAGAGAATTAAGATATATTACATACAGATATAAATCCCTATAACGAATGTGATCATTATGTAAGGCAAACATGTACTAATAAATGATTTTTAAAAAGAAAATTATTCAGAACCAAACATTTCATGTGTTCTGAACATGTGTAGACTTTTTTCTTGTGATTATTCACTAAGCAACACAATATGGCATTTATCTTCATAGCGTGTACACAGTATTAGACATCACACATAACCTAGAGGTAATTTAAAGTATATGGAAGAGGCACTCAGGTTATCTACATGTACTAGGCCATTTTGTATAAGTGACTTGAGCATGTGAAGATTTTAGTATCTGCAACAGGGACACAGGGATCCTGGATACTGAAATATAATAAGTAAATGATAGGTAGATAGATAGATGATAGATAGATGATAGATAAATAGATAGATAGATAGGTAGATAGATAGATAGATAGATAGATAGATAGATAGATAGATAGATAGATGATAGGTAGGTAGGTAGGTAGGTAGATAGATAGATAGATAGATAGATAGATAGATGATAGATAGGTAGATAGATAGGTAGGTAGATAGATAGATAGATACAGACAGATTTAGTTCACAGAATTTCTTATGCACCTACAAAGGTGCACAAGTCCAAAGTTTGCAAAGCAGCAGAACAGCAAAGACCTGGTTTCAATTCAAGTCTGAAGGCTGTCACAGATGCACCTGGGTAATGCTCTGCTACCTATCTGGCTGTGTACCATATTTGCCTCCTACCCATGTGTGCCTCTAGCAAAGTTTCAGCTTTCATCTAAAGGCCACTTTACAATTTCCTTGTGGTGCATCTGAGCTTTGCCAGTGTCCTTCTGGCAATGATTGCAGGCATTATCAAGCAAAGTACGTGTTACTAGAACACAAACCCTGGGTTACCATCACAGCTGATCTGGCAACTAGGTGGTCGCTCAGAGACTGATGAGCTCTAGTTCATGTGTCCCAGATACACTGGCAAAAGAGTTGTTTCAGGTCCTGGTGTGAGGCTCACCTCACTGCTCAGGGCAGCATGCAATATTAAATGTGTGAGTTGTTTCCACTTAGCAGTTTTGGACCACAGTCAACAGCAGGTAGCTGAACTTGGAAAGTGAGACAATGAAAAGCAAGGACTACTGTTGCAGAGGGTGACCAGAGTTGTTGATGGTATGTTCTGATGGGCACCAACACCTAAGCTCAGTTTCACCTAGTTGGGTCTGTGGAGCTGAGAGGCTTATCTGCAGACAGGAGGGGCCCAGGCCATGCATACACATGCATTTTTGCAGGGAGATGCCCCCACCCCAGCAAAATGCCAGAGGAGAGTCATACTGCAATTGTGAGTGATCCTGCATCTCTGTTCCAGGGCAGGCAGCAGGCCACCTGCTGGTTCGCCACCTTGCTTACAGGGGCCCACTTCTCCATGATATAAAGTACATGTCACAGTCTTCTCTTGGTGTGTCCTAGCACGAATAATTGTCTCCTCTAAGAAACCTACATTTTCCCAAGACCATGATGGTGACACTTGTGTCAGCAGAGCACACTTTCTGCCAGGTTCAGCAACCCTCTGACTTTGTGGAATGGGCCCTTGTCTTGATTAGAAACGGGCAAACAGGTCAAGCCACCCTCATGGCATCCTGCTTTTCAGCCAAGCCATGACTCACTGCTCCACCTCTGGGCTCTGGGGTGTGGGGAAGGGCCCTGCTTCCCAGGGAAGGAACTCTGACCATCAGCGCACCAGCTGGGGCTTTGGGGGCCACGCCAGGCACATCGGTTTCAATGCCAGCAGTGGCCTGCCCTAATGCATGCCAAAACAAAGCAAATAAACAAGCAAGCTACAATTCTGCCTGGCCCGTTTGCCTAAAGGCATCTTCAGTCCTGCTTGGAGGAAGCCTTCGTTCCTTGTCTTAGCAACTCTCTTCTCTGAGGGAGAAAGAACCAGCCTGGGAAAGAAGGTGAGAAAGCCAGGGAAAGAAAGAGGGGAGGCAGAAAGCCACAGTAGAGAAAGAGTGTCAAGGAAGCCTGTGCTCCAGTGACCAGCCAGTGCTTTGATGATTTGTCACATGTGTCACCACAGCTGGGTGATGGGGCCCAGTGTCCCTGTGGTGGCCTTCCATGTGGATCGCATCTAGTCTCGTGCTAGCGCTGTCCAGCCATGAGGTGAACAGGGAGCCAGCACCAGCGGCCACTGAGCCCAGGATGCTCTGTGCTGCCTGGCACTGGAGTGTCCTGTGCAAGGCTGACCGCTGCAGTTGTCTGCCTGAGCTGACTGGAGGCTCCTGCAGATGAAATGAACAGAGATCAAATGGCCTTCGCGTTTATAGTGCTGTTCTCTGTGCTGCTTTTGTGGCAGCGATCAAAGAGAAATCAAAATATAGTAAACGCAAAACTCCCCACCTCTCCAAGCAGATGGAAATCTGCGCAGTGTACGGCAGCTACCGTAAGTAAGTTAGTGTCTTCCTTTCTTCCTTGTTTTCAAATTCTCTTTTCTTATTTGAATGCTGTCTTCCTTGATTTCTGTGCCAGATCTCTTTATTTCCTAAGAGACAATATTAAGCCAGGATCTAGCAGAGATTCAGAAACAGGACTCTAGAACTCTTAGGAAGGCTGTGAAGATTATATATTGGAGAACTGTGATTCAGCGATTCTGTTTTACTATTTAGATTTTGATGCTTTTATTTTAATTTGTTTTACTTATTTTTAAATTAAATTAAAATTTTTTTTTGACAGAACTGGGGATTGAACTCAATCCCTTGAGCTTGCCAGGGAAGCGCTTATTCCACTGAGCCATCTCTCCAGTCCTCTTATTTTATTTTGCATTTAGTACAGGGGAAACAGGGTCTATAGGGACTCACTACGTAGATCAGACTCATAGTGATCCTTCTATTTTCAGCCTCCCAAGCACTGAAATGACAGGCACACACCACCATGCCCAGTCTTAATTGCCACCTCAGTGGTCCCTGGGGGCTGGGCCAGCCCAGCATGCAGGGGATCGAACCTTGGCTGCTGCGCTCTACCTAGGCAGGCACTTTAGTCCACTGAGCTATCAGGTCTGCCCAATTCATTTTTATTTTAATGTAATACACAGTGAGATATAGCTGTCCAGTTTTAATCTTCTATAAACACTTGTCCAGCACCACTTGTTGAATAAGCTATCTTTCCTTCAGTGCATGATTTTGGCCCCTTCATCAAAGATCAACTAGCTGAAGGGTCTCTGTATCCTCTATTCTGTTCCATCGATCCACATGTCTGCTTCTGTTCAAGTAACATGCCATTCTACCACTGTTGCTTAGTAGTGTAGCTGGAAACTGGTATTGTAAAGCCTCGTGTTTTATTCTTGTTATCCAAAATTACTTTTGTTAGTCTGGGTCTCTTCTTGTTCCATATATATTTTAAGCATATAAAGTATGCTATTGATATTCTGATTGTAATTGTGAATTTATAAAACAGTTTGGAAATATAGCCATTTTGACAATAGGAACAGGGGACATCTTTCCAATTTCTGGTGTTCTTCTCAACATTATTATTATTATTATTTTGGGGATTGAACTCAGGCCCTTGTGCTTACAACAGAAGAGCTTATTCCACTGAGCCATCTCCCCAGCCCACTTCAATCTTCTTTTTCAGGGAGCCATAATTTTCTTTGGTGAAGTTTTTTACTTCCTTGGTTAGGTTAATTCCTAGGTATCATACTTCATTTTTTCTTGAAGCTACTGTGAATGGTGATTTTTTCTTTTTTTCATAACTGCCTTCTACTGGTATACACAACTTCCTTCACTACTGGTGTACACAAATGCTAGTGATTGTTGTGTTGATCTTGTTCTTTGCTACACTGCTGAAGTTGGTTAATTCTAAGAGATTTGTGATTGGGATTTCTCAGATCCTGTATGTAGAACATTGTCATCTGCACGTAATGACAGTTGGAGTTGTTTGCTTCCTGTGTGTATCACTTTTATTTCTTTCTCTTGCCTAATTGCTCAGGCTTTCTCAGGCACTATGTTGAACATAAGTGGTGATAGTGGACATCCTTACCTTGTTCCTGATTTTGAGTGGAATATATGTAGTTTTTGCGACGTGTGTGATGCTGGCAGTTGGACTGTAATGAAAGCTCTTATCAAATTCAGGTATGATCCTTCTATATCTGTTTTTATCAGGGTTTTGTCATGAAATGTTACTGGATTTTGCCAAAAGCCTTTTCTCAATATGTTAATATGGTCAGATAGTTTTATTTTTATATATTTGGTTGCTGCAGAGTCTTACTCTGCAGCTTGGACTCATGGTGATCTTCCTGCTTTCAGCCTCCCCAGTGCTTGGATTACAGGGGTATTGGTCCCTGAGCTCACCTAAGCAGGTGTTTTAGTCTGCTGAGCTATTTTTTCCTGCTAGTTTTGTTTCTTAGTTGTTTTTTATTTATTTATTTATTATTTATCTATTTATTTTTTCACAGTACCGGGGATTGAACTCAGGACCTTGTACTTGCCAGGCAAGCAATATGCTGCTGAGTTATATCCCTGCTTGATCAAATAGTTTTTGACCCTGTTTCTGTTTAGGTGCTGTGTTGTACTTATTGGCTTAAATAGGTTGAACTTAGATCTCTGGGATGAAACCTACTTAATCATGATGCGTGAACTTTTCAGTGATATACTGTTTTCTGTTTATTCATGTCTTGTTGAGGAGTTTAGCATCTAAGTTAATTAAGGAGATTGGCCCACAGCAGTGATGGTGAACCTTTGTAAGACAAAGGCAAACTGCAACTCAGAACCCACTTATTTATTACAAAGTACCAACACTGATCACCATGCAATAAGCTAAAGTCAAAATGGATTAAAGATCTAAACATTAAAACAGAAACACTAAATCTCCTGGAAGAGAAAGTAGGAAGAACTCTTGAAGACATAGGAGTAGACAAAGACTTAATGAAAAAAAAATCAAATCACAAGGGTAATATCTGAAAGAATTAACAATTGGGAACTCTACTTATTGAGAAGTTTTTGCACACCCAAAGAAATTACCAACAAAGTGAAAAGACAACCCTCAAATTTGGAAAAAAAATCTTAACTAATAAAGACAAAGGTCTGCTCTCTAGAATTTATAAAGAACTAAAAAACATTAGGGCCCCAAAATTTAAAGACCCAATCTAGAAATGGGCATCTGAGATGAACACACACTTCGCAGAGGAAGAAATAAAAAAGCTAATAAATGTATGAAAAAATGCTCCATATCATTAGTAATCTGTGAAATGCAAATTAAAATAACACTGAGATACCATTTCACCCCAGAAAGAATGGTTGTCATAAAAAAATCAACTAACAACAAATGTTGGAGAGGCTGTGGACAAAAAGGAACCCTTGTCCACTGCTGGTGGGAATGTAGACTGGTGCAACCATTATGGAAATCAGTGTGGAGACTCCTTAAAAAATTAGGACTGGAAATACCATTGAAGTCAGCTAGCCCCCTACTGGGAATTTTCCCAGAGGAACTGAAAACATCATATCATAGTGATATATCTGTATGTGTGTTTATGACAGCACAATTTGTGATAGCCAAATATTGGAAACAACCAAAATGCCAGGAATGGATGAAAAAGATGTGTTATTCTTACACAGTGGAGTATTACTCAACTATAAAGAAAGATAAACTTGAAGTATTTATATTTAAGGGGAAGCCACTTGAAGATATACTTATAAGTGAAATAAACTAGACCCACATGTGTGAATATTGTATAGTCTCCAAGTAAAAAAGTGTAACAATGAAAAGGAAAGTGAGAATTTGAGGATTAGACTACAAAGAGAGGGTGAGGAGAAAAGCTAGGAAACATGACAGAGGCAAAGCCATACATTTATATGCACACGATAGGTGAGGCAATGATCCTGAGAAACAACAGCAGATTGTTGAAGCTAGCAGTAACTTGCGATTCTCAACCTGACTACTATATATGGTGATACCTGTGAACTGAGCGACTGCACTGAAGATGGCAGTGTGTAATAGTGTGGCCCCGCCTGGAATGCTTGTCATTCTGGTCTTCTAAATATGAACTGCTTGTCATGACATACCAATTATTGCCATACTGTCTCTCAAGTAAATGTTTTTTCTTTTTTTAAAAAAAGGGTAATAAATGAAAAAAAAAGAGACAAAGAAGTGATAGGACTGTCCTGCTACAATAATGTATATGGTCAGATTTCTAAACTTCTGTGCAAAAATATGTACTTGTTTATTCATATTTTTAAAAATATTTTTAACTTTTTTCCATATTCTATAGAGACTTAAAGTTATTATATCAATACTTGGAAAATACATTTGCATCCTATGCCTCAGATTTTTGATATTGAGGCAGATAGTGAGGTTAAACCCAATGGCATATGTTGGGTATAATAAGCTTCTCTTCTGGAGGGTTATCAAGCTAAGTTTGCAGACCAAAAATTAGAGAAAAAGAAGGGCTGAAAGGACAGCCAACATTTTGGCCCCAGCCTTTCAAGCCAATAAGAAGTCAAGACATAGGAGAACCTGTACTGTAACATCAATTAACTCAGTTGTGTCCCAATTTTTCTGATTAAGGAGAATATGGAGCCACAGAGGAATGTGATCGATGATGTAGATTGTGCCTAAGGAGAGTCACATGGAGAGAAAACATTCTCTCAGCTCTTTACAGAAACTAAATTGGTCAAGCAATGGCCATGACAGATCCACATGGCTGACACTGATTAAGCATCTACAAAGTGAATTACAGAATTTCAAGATAAATGCTGAGGGGACTTGACTGACTTTGTCAGACACAAAAGTTACATTTCTTGCTATATGTTGCTTTATCTTGGTCTTAACCATCCAGCAGAAAAGTGTAGAAATGAGGTATCAAAAGTGAAGTCATGATTAATTGCTGAACTGTGGAAGGCTGAAGTCAACCGGTTTGGACATTGCCAATCCTATGGATAACCCACTCCTACTATGGACTATATTGTAATATTTTGCTGAATTCATGCACCTACAATCTTTGGGTGGCAATGCAATACCCATCTATGATAAAACTAAACAAAAAAAGAGACATAAATGAAGGACCATTTTGTATCTGTATATACAAAATAGGATAGATATATAGCAACTTTGTCTTAATTTAATAAGAAGAAAAATTTGTACTGATAGTGTTTGGGCAAGATACCATATCTGCATCTTGTGTTATGAATGACCACTACAAAGACAACAATATACAATGTATTAATTGTTGTAACTCTCCTGTCAACCGTTTTGAAACTGTCTCATTGCAATTTTTTCTCAATAAAATTAATAAAAAATCCCCAGCTTATCAACACTGAAACTAAACCTGAATACTGAGGTTTTAATTTAGAGGAAACAACTCATATCTTAACATCTTTCAGCTTACAAACACTATAACTTCAGTGCTATAGGTTTGCCACCACCCTAGTTTTAAAGTTTCTTCTGTGGCCCACTGGGTGTTTAGGAATGTGGTATGGATTTTCCAAGTGCTTCTATCCTTCCTGTGATCTCTTATGTTGTTGACTTCTACTTTCCCTGCAAGGAACTCTGATAGTGCACACGGGATAATTTCCATTATATTTGCTTACATTTACTTGAGCATGATTTGTGGACTACCATGTGATTTATTCTGAAAAATGCACCATGTGCTGAAAAGAATGTTGAAGTAGGGTGGAATATTCTATAGATATCTGTTAAATCCATATATTTGAGGATGGCTCAGCCCTAGCATTTGTTAATTAGTCTTTTGTTTAATTTATCTCTCTCTTTGCAAAAGTGGAGTGATAAGGTTTCCCATAATTACTGTAATAGTAATTACTGTTTTTTTTTTAAACTCAGCAGTATTTGTTTTCTCTCTTCTTGGTGGACTAACTTCTTAGGTAGAATGTAGGGCCCTTCTTTGTTTCTTTTAATCAGCTTTAGGTTGAAGTTGATCCTGTCTGATATTCAAATTGCTAACCTCACTTTTTTGGGAGTCCTGGCGCACAAACCGTTGTTTTCCATCCTTTAATTTTTAGTCTGCTAATATCTTTTTGCTTTGTTTTTTAAATTAATTAATTAGTTAATTTGGTACAGGTTCTTGTTACATAGCTCAGACTCAGTGATCCTCCTACCTCAGCCTCCCCAGAGCTGGGATCACAGGCATGCACCACCACACTTGGTTTTGGTGGCCCGCTTGACGTGGGACCAGCTGGGCACGTGGTAAAACCTGGATCCTTGCACAGTTAGGATTGGATAAGTTTCTTGAACAACAGATTGTTAAATTCCTTTTTTGGATCCCTTCTGCAGATCTGTGACTTTTAATTAGGGAACTGAGGCTATTAACATTGAAAGCTAGTGCTACTTCCATAGCATTTCTGTGTTGGTGTTTATCTTCTCCTGTCATTTGCTGTTGTTTTTTATCCATTGACCTTGTCATTTTAGTTTCATCTGGGTTTTCAGTTGTATTTGGTTCATTGTTTATATCCAGGATATTGTTGGTTGTTGTCTGGAGCACTGGTTTAGCGATCATAAATCTCTTCAAATGGTCCTTTACACGAAATGTACACACTTCCCCATGTAGTCTGAAGGAAAACGGTAAACTAAGTTGGCAGCTAGTTTCTCTTTGGGTTTGAGATATGCCCTACCAAGCTCTGGCATTTAAGGCTTATGTTGAGAACTCTTGTTAATTCTAACAGGTTTCCCTTGAAAGGAGGTTTATTTATTTATTTATTTATTTCTGATTCCTTAAAAGTCTGCCATTTGTCTGTCTGGTTTTGTTGCTTGATAGCTGGCAATTCATTAAGAATAAGTCTTGGTCAGCCTCTTTTGGCAGCAGACTTGCTTAGTATTTTGTCAGCCTTGTTACATTGAACTCTATTCTCATATTTGGGACATTTGCTGCAATGATATCCGTAAACAAATTAATAATTTCATCTGTGTTATCTTCTATCTTTCATTTAGCACCAATTAACAAAATATCTTTTGGTTGCTCTTCTCAGTGTCATCTAATAGCTGCTGGATGTGAAAAAAATATATATAATTATAATATATATTTATATAATATATTAATATATATAGTATATATATATATATTACTTCAGTATTTCTTAATAATTTATCACGTTTTCCTCAATTTTAGACACTTTTGCATTGGTTATTTCTACAAATCATGATTTCCGTATTTTTTTTTTTAATTTCAGGTATTTCTGACTGACATCTAAAATTGTTTCATTGTATTCTTTTTTAAAAAATTGTGGAGAACTACCCTCTTGGGCTCTCTTCCTGTCCCTCTCTTGTACAGAAGCTTTCTTGCCCTCAATAAATATATTCATAAAAAATATTTTGTCATGCTTGAGATTGAACCCACAACTCATGCACATTAAGAATGCTTTCTACTGTTGAGCTACATCCCAGCCCCTAAATTTCTTTTTAAATGTTCACACAGGTATACACTCCTTCACAATAATTTAATTTTCTCATTCAAGAACTATTTTCAAGAATTTTTATGTTGGTACATACATAAGGCTTAGCTTATTGATTATCACTGATTAACATATTTTATAAATATATGACAATTTACTTGTCCAATTTCCTATAGGTGGACAATAAAGTGGCTTTCAGATTTTTGCTATTACAAAGAGATCTCCAACACATGACATTGTTTCACTGTCACACATGACAGTGAAATTATGTGCCATTCACTGATTTCTCCAAAATACAACTTGTGATGAAATTCTAGTGCCTACACAATGAAAATCCTCACTATTCATATCTTACAAGATTGTCATGTCTGATAATTTTCCTGTTTAATGGTTAACTGTCATATCTATTACTTGTGTTTTCCAACTACTAAGAAAGCTAAATATATCTTTTACACATTTATTGGCCAACCAAGTGCTTTGGTTGATGAGTTATTCCTTTTTTCCCATTTTTTTCTAGCACAATTACTTTTTCTTATCAACTTGAATAAATGGCCAGCATTGTTTATGAAAAAACAAACCTTCTGTTGGTGTTACGTCTGTCTCTACTTTCTTTTGTTATCATCTTGAAATGTTTTCTTTATTAAAGTATAAAAGTTTTAAAACTATCACATCACCATTAGCAGTTCACAAAAGTTGATTTAGAAAATTCTCAAAAGTAATCTACTCTTATTGAGTGGCTGTCAGTAAGAAAACAAAATGGGGCCCTGATTCTGGATGAATTTTAAAATTATGTCCTAAGGACAATTTTTAATTGAAAGTTTACTTTATTAAGTAAACATTAATGAATCCAGGAGATTCTGGAGCCACAGAGCAAAGTGGTTCCAATTTTTGAAACAAAATTCTGTGGATATAAAAATAACTGTGATAGGAAAACCTGTACTGTAAAAACATGTAACTCAGTTGTGTCCCAAATTTCCTAATCAAGGAGATTATGGGGTCACAGAGAAAAGTGATCAATAATGTAGAGTGTGCCTAAGGAGAGTTACTTGGAGAGAAAACATTCTCTCAGGCTTTCACAGAGAGCAAATTGGTCAAGCAATGGCCATGACAGATCCACATGGCTGACACTGACAAAGGATCTACAAAGTGTGGTACAGGGTTACAGGATAAATCCTGAGGGTACTTAACTGACCTTATCAGATTTAAAAGTTACATTTCCTGTTATATAGGTGTTGCTTTATCTTGGTCTTAAATATCCAGCGGAAAAGTATAAAAATAAGGCATACAAAGTAAAGTCATATTAATTTGCTGAGCTGTGAAAGGCTCAGGCCAACAACTTCTGCGGATAACCTATTACTATTGTGGACTGCTGGACTGTGTTGAATTGTTGTGCTGAATTCATGCACCTATAATATTTAGATGCCAATGGAATATCCACCTCTGACAGGACTAAACAAAAAAAAGGGATACAAAGGAAGGACCTTTATGTATTTGTATATACAGAATAGTTAGGATAGATATACAGCTAATTTTACTTAAATCAATGAGCAGAAAGACTTATACTAATAGTGTTTGGACAGGGTTTCCTGCTGCTTCTTGTACTATGGATAACCACTAAGAAGATAACAATGTATTAATTATTGAAACTGTTCTATTAATCAGTTTTAAAGCTGTCTCATTGCTATTTGTTTCTCAATAAAATAAAAAAGAGAAGGTTGAAGAAGGAAGACACAAAAGTTATAAGCAGAAAAAAAAGAAAAATGTCAAACTAGGGGCATTTCTACCTTTCTCCTAACTAAACACAGCTATCGTTCTTTAAGCACTTACTAAGAAAGAATTTGTTAACTCAAATGAGGTCTCTTCCTGTATGCGGTTGGGCTAGTAACTCAATAGGGCTCTTTCAAGGTGATTGATGTCTATTTAGAACACCAGTCCTTGATGTCCATCCCTAGGGAAGTACGTAGCTGTCTTTCCTCTTTGTGTCTTGGTCTTGAGATGTGGTCCATATGGGAGTGTCTGTTCCAAGTTGCAAAGCCACCTTGTCTGCCATCAGATATCTCCTTTCTTTATACCCATAATCACCTCTTAAACTTGCTATACCTTCAGGGTTTACTATGTATGGCAAAATTATGTCAAAGGGGATGTTTGTTCCACTCTATTAAATATAAAAAATGAACATGTATACAAAATTTGTATACATACAATTTAAATATATGTGCATAAATGTGTAAAATAATGAAATAAAATTAACTGTGAAACCAATAATGTTTCAAATTAAGAAGAAAAGGTAGATGAGTAAACTATTCAGGAAGCATTAAAATCCTACAACATTTAGCTCAAATCACACTGTATACCTAACCTGGTCATATAAAAATAACTTGGAAACTGTATAAGAATATAAAAAGATACCGTTTCAAGGAAAGTATTTATGTTATTTGCTATGAAGTTTTAACTTATTCCAGTTACATGGGTAGCACTAGGACTTTATGCTTTAATGACTGAAAAATGGAGAATCTTAGATGTGCTTTTCCTTCGTAACTGTCAGGTGGAAACTTAAAAATGCATTATTAGCACTCTTCGCTTTCCATTTTCTGAGCAGATTGTCAGTATTTTATAAGAATTGGTAAACTCCTTAGTGAAATTCATGTTACCATTACCGAGACCCAAAAATAATCACTAGACTCTTCTATCAATTCCCAAGGACATATTTGTTCCTGTGCAGTAATCTGTGTGCTATTAATGATCCAAGCAATCTTAAAAGTAGTAGTTTAAGTAAAATTTGAAACTTGCTTGCTTGCGGTTGGACTTTTATCAATGTTTTTTAACCACCTGAGTTTAAAATGTCAATAAATGTATAAAATAGTGCTAGAATTAACTGCTTGATAACTGTCCCGGGAAATAGGCTGCAGATGTGGAAGGCAGGTTTGGAAGAAGTCGGTCATGCTCCTAGCGTGCCATCTTTCTGATGGTCTGCATTAATAAATAGGCTCTGGCTGAGGCCACATAAAGAAATGCTATCTTCTCTTTTCTTCAAGTGTTTGGATTCCAGTCCTAAACTTTCACTATTTTCCTTATCAGTTGACCACAGAATACTAGTAGCTGCCCCTGGGTGAATGTCCCCTGGTGACGTAGTTAGTTTTGTAGGTTGCGAGTTAAACTGAACCTTAGGTCCTAAAACTGGGTGGATGGTAGTTTTGGCAGGTATCATGAAAAAAGGTATTCTGGAATGCAAATGCAGAGGACACAAGATAATCAATCCCACAGCTTGGATAAGCAAGTCTATTATCAATCACCTCCAGGTTGGGAGAAATTCCACTTCTGATTGCGCTGCTGCTGCAATGCGCAGGTGCAATGGTGTAACATCCCAATACATCTTGCTTTCTCACTAGCTGATTTGCATTTAGTTCTTTATTTAATCATGCAATTAACTTTTCATTGTTTTTTAGAAGTTGCTTGTTTTCTTCAAGTTCTTGAACTGTTACTTCTAATTGTTTTTCTAATTTGCATGTCTCTTGCTCTTTTGCTCAGAGAGCTTGTCCAATATCTTATAATTCCTTTTGTAATCTTTCCTCCCTCTCAGCCAGTGGTTTTTCTTGTTGAATAGTAACTGTATTTTTTTTCAACTTACCCGGGAGAGTTTTGAGATCCCTTTGTATCTTCTTGATAATTTCATTTGCCTTTGGAAGTTCTGCTGATGGCGATTTTATTGTAGCTTCAAGTTTTCTCAATTGTATCTGACTTTTCTCAACATTTTCTTCTACTGGAACCTTTTGGTCCTGGATTGTATCAAATGGTTCTCAAAACAAGCTGGTGTTTATCCTTAATTTCTTGTTCCAACACTGCCAAATTTTGTTTGTAGCTGATTAATACACTTTCCTTTCTCATGACATTCAGCATTTAGTGTGGCATTCTCCCTTTGTAAAGAAAGGACTTCTTGCTTAGTCCACTGTAGCTTCTCAACACCAGAAAGTTTTGCTTTAAGCTCTCTAGTAGTGGAGTCTCCTTTATATTTTCCCTCAGTTAGATCTTAATTAGCAGTTTCTAATTCAGGCACTCTGTGTTGTAGCTGGTGGATGTTTCCCTGATGGAGGACTTCTAAGTCTTTGTTCTGTTATTCATGCTGCTGTTGGTATTGAACCTGTGCCTGTAATGCTTTTTCTTTCTCATTGGTCAGTTCCTGAGAAAACTTGTTTGTCAAGGAGGCTGTATGTGATGCTCATTCATTCTATAACTTATCTAAATCTTATATTTTTTCAGATAATGTCTTTTTTGAAAGGTTCAGTTGCCTAGGAACATCATCTAGTGATTGTGTCAATAATAATTTTTCTTCCTTGCTACATTTTAAGTAGCTTGCCAGAAATTTCTCTATCTCCACATCATTTCCAGGCCAAAGTGTTAGTGAGAGGTGTATAAGATGCTTAAAAGGGTTTTTTTCTCTACCACATTTAAAAAATGCAAGTGAGCTATCCAGAATAGTTGCTGGAGAAACTAACTGTAGCAAAAACCTTGCGATTTCTTTGGCATGTTCTTGAGCACACTGCTGAAGAAGATCTATAACTTTTTGTGGGAAACCTAAGAAGTCTACTAGCAGACCTTGTTGGAATTTTAAACTTTATGAATGTTCCTTAGATATAACAAAATTATACAAAAAATAGAACTTGGCTCATGTTGGACTTCATACACTGTGTTTTTACAAGTTTTGATAAGTAGTATTCTCATTGTTTAATACTGTTTATTTTATTATTTATATGATGGCTTTTTATTTAGTCCAAAGTATCTACAATTGTTTTTGCAGGCAAAACATTATTACTGATTTTATTTTATTTTGCATTTGTGGCACAAGTTAGCAGTTTTTTTTCTACAAAGGGCAGAAAAATCTCTCAGCCTCTGAAGGGCTTATGAAATTTCTGCTAATACTGTCAGCCACAGGGGTGTGTCCTTACTTTTATATGAAACACATATATATCATGTGAGAAACTGCCTTCTAGAAGGTTCTTGAATCAGAAGCTATGGATTACACCAGTAATCTTTCTGATTTGTGCCTAGCAGAAGTTGGGGTCAAAAGATATAACCTAAAGTAAAGGCCTTAGAAGGAAATTCTTTCTCTGGCCTATGCCTGCTCACCTTTATGCCTTCAAAGCAGGCATCGAATCTAGAATTTTTATCAAACCCTCAAATTGATTCTTTTTTATAGCTGAATAATACTCCATTGTGTAAAAATACCACATATTCATTGTGGCAGGGGTTCAGTCCCCTGCATACCATGCTGGCCTCATCCCTGGCGCACTGAGCTGGCAATTGAGACTGGGCGTGGTGGTGTGCACCTGTAATCTTGCTCTTGGGAGGCTAAGCACAGGGGAGCACTATGAGTCTCATCTACTTAATGAAACCCTGTAGACCTTGTAGATCCTTACTAAACTACAAAAAAAAAAAAAAAAAAAAAAAAAAAAAACCAGACCCCCACATCTTCATCCATTTCTGTTTATGGATATTTGGGTGGCTTCCAAGATTTACCTATGACCAATCACTGTATGACGCTTTCAGTTCTTCTGAAAAAATACCAAGGAGGAGTATGAGATCTCAAATCCTAGCTTTTTGAAGAATTTCCATACTGATTTTCATAATGATTATCCCTGGCTGCACTCACCAATGGTGAAGAAGGGTCCTCTTTTCCCCACATTCCCTCTAGCATTTGTTATTGGATGGCTTCTTGGTAACAGCCCTTCTTTCTAGGGTGAGATGAAATCTCAGTGTTGTTTTAATTTGCATTTCTCAAATGGTAAATGGAGACAACTAGAGACCACACTCTTAAGGGAAATAAATCAGTTCCTCATATATGAACATCATATTATCTCCTTAGCATAAAAACCTGAAAGAGAAATTAAAATCTGAAGGGTACAGTAAATATGCAGAAAAGGGAATGAGTCCATCCAAAAGGAATTACTGAGTTGAGAAAAAGGAAAAGAGATGGAGTTGGGGAAAAACAGCAGGATGCTTTGGACAACTATTCTGTGGATTTCTTCAGGTCTTCGGAAAGGAGCAGTTAATTCTTTATTTTATCATCCTTTTCCAATTATTTTTCTTTTTTCTCTCTTCTTACTTTCTTATCTTTTGCTTTCTTCTTGCAATTTTGCAACATATATCTTGTAACTGGAACAACTAATTTGAATTCATGGAGTTGTCATCATTCTCTAGAATATCTTTTAGCAGTCTGTGTAGGGTTGGCTTTGTTGCCATGAAATTCTTTAAATGTTCTTGGTTGTGGATTTGAATACAACACAATGCAATATAACAAATACTGTGAAATTCAAAGCAAATATTTCGTTAAGTGAAATTCTGTATCATTTATAATTTTTCTTTTTTAGTACTACTTTGTACTCTCATTTAAAAACATTAAGAACCCAAAAAGAAAAAAAGAAACTAGAATTCCTTCCTCTCAAGGCACACTATAGAAACTGGAAGCTTCTTCCCCAAAGTGAGCCTTCAAGCCTGAAAGCACCGCTCTCATCTTTCCTAGCCCTCATTGTCCAGGGGACCATAAAGCTACTCTCTGATACATCTTGTCTGATCGTTGGTTGTGAAACTCCCATTCCAGGAAGGGACCTGCCTGTTTCACACCTGTTAGGAGGAAAAGCTACCCACAGAGGCTGGAAGAAGTGGAATAGAAGCCTGGCTGGCTCACCCACACGGCCATTAGTTTACACCTATTCTGCCTTTTCACCTTCTATGTGGCTGTCTTGTCTTCACTGAGCCTCAGTGCAGAGCCTCAGAAATGGGAATGGAGCTCAGGGTTGAGTGCTTGCCCAGCCTTCGTGAAGCACTGCATCACAAACTTAGCAACCCGTTTCCCAAAATTGGCAGCTCACCTTAGGTCTTCAATTCTTCATTCTGAAGACTCCCGTGTTACATAAAATGTAAGATTGTTCTGCTTCTCTCATCTTCTGGTACAGAATACCAGCACTGATCTTTATGGAAAGAATGGCCCCTGTTACTGGCCCTGCACGGAACTACAGAATTCATTTCAGCCTTGGGAATAACTTAGAAACAAAGGCATGGAAAGCAAGTCAGGAGCAGGCATAAGAGCAGACCTTCCTTTCCCTCTCAGGAGCACTGGGCTTTCCCTAAGGATACCTGGTGACAATTGTGCCCCAAACCTAGTATTTGCTATAGAAAGCTGGACCAAGCTGCTACCTGCAACCTAACCCCATAGATGCATTTCAGAAATGATCTTGCTCCTGACAGTTCTGTGATTTATTCTCCTTTCCATAGTTTTACTTTCTTCCTTTTTTAAAAAAAAATATTTATTTTTTATTTCTTTAAATTTTAGAAAAATATTTCTGACATGAATACATAACATGAGATTATAATAGATTGCACTTTATAAAAAACACAAACTTAATGAATATAGCAATAAAAAGTGTCTAAAATAAATATACAAAAACAAGAGTTTATGGATCAGTCATGCAATAGTTCACTCTGTGCCAAAATAAAGAAACATATTTATATAATTAGAATTCTCAAAGTAGAAGGAGTAGGCATTAAATATTTAAAGATATAAAATTTCTGAATTTAGTTAAAATTATAGCAACACATTTCCAGGAACAATGAACCTTATGAGCAAGAAATATGAGTAAGGTCATACCAAGATACACAAAAATGAAATTGTCTAAAACTGACTGTAAGGAAAAAAAATCATTAAAGCATATAGCTTTAGAAAACATAGAAAACTATTAGCTATGGAAGACCAAAATTAAGTAGTATCTTATTCCACAGCAGAAAATAAAAGAACAAGTGAGTAAGAAACTAGACTTATTTATTCAAGGGCCTGAAAATAAAAAGGTCTGTCCTCATTGAATTTTATACTTAGCAAGCATACCTTTGAAAACTAAAATTAAAATATTTTCCAGTTATACAAACTCAAAATATTCCAATACTTCCAGATGTAGCAACAAATAGCAATAACCCAGAAGGCAAGAGAAGTTGTTGTATGGTCCTGGATAAACAATAAAGAGCTCTCAAAATGGTAGCTATACAGGACTATATAAAATATAATTATATTAGATGAATCCATTTGATTTTTTTACTAATTTTATTGAGAAAAATTGCAATGAGACAGCTTCAAAAAAAGGTCGGTAGGAGAGTTGCAACAATTAATACATTACATGCTGTTAGCGCAGGATACAGACATGATATCCTGTCCAAACACTATTAGTACAAATCTTTCTTCTTATTGAATTATTGAAGATTTCCACAAAGCAGTATCAATATTATGTCAGGTTACATACATAACTTTTCCTATGTGCATGTGTCGCTGTGTGTGTGTGTGTGTGTGTGTGTGTGTAAAAGACAAAGACAAACTAAAGCCAATGGAAAATGAAATACACTTTTTAAAGTTTCTAATACCAAGAGAAAATATATCATGTCTTATAAGTAGTTTGTAAGTCAAAGATACAGTATAAATCATGAAACAAAAATTACAATTAAACAATATTCAGAAAATTAAATATTACCTCACTCAAAATTAAATATTTCTTTTTAAAAATTAAATATTTCAAAATAATATTCAAAAATTAAAATTAAACTGTGAGTTCAACTAAGAGGCCAGAATGCGGTGTATCACGTGTATGTACGAAACTGTAATCAATTCAGAGTACTCGCACAGTATTTGAATAGGTTAATATACACAAAAATACCAACTAGGAAAATGTTTTCATAATAGTAAAGAATTACTAAGAAACATAACAAAAATACTGGAATGTCAAATACATGACCAGCACTTCTAACAGTTTGGTGATAGGATATTGCACAAAGTTCTATTATGTGGTGGATGTGGACAGGTTCTGTGATGCTTACTCGTGGCCAGATGTCACTTGCGGGACTGAGCTACTGCTATTTCCTTGATATTCACCCTGTAGACCCAGGCAGAATCATGATCCATGGAGAAGTGCATTCGTAGAACATGCTGATGGAAATATTTTGCTGATGTATACAAAATTTTTTGCTCTATTTGTGGGTTCTTTCCATTTTCATTCATGGAGCTGTCTTCATTCTCTAGAATATCTTTTAGTAGTCTGTGTAGGGTTGGCTTTGTTGCCATGAAATTCTTTAAATGTTCTTGGTTGTGGAAGTATTTCACTCTCCATTAAACTTGAAAGAGAGTTTTGCATGGTCTGGGTTGACATTTGTTTTCTTGAAAAACTTGGAAGTAGTCTGTTCCATGCTCTTCATGATTTGATGTTTTGTGAAGAGAGATCTGCTGTTATTCTGATGGGTTTTCCCTTAAATGTGATGTTTCTTTTCTCTAGTGGCTTTTAATGCAGTATTCCTGTGCTGAATTTCTGGAATCTTGATTATTATATATCTGGGTGTGTTTTTATTCGGATTGATGTTATTTGGAGTTCTATATGCTTCAGTTAATGAATGTCACATTGTTTCTCCATACTGGGGCAGTTTTCTGCTATTACTTCTGCCCATATTCATTTTATATAGTTTGCATTGACTCCTTCTTTCTCACTGATGACTGTTAGTTTTATGTTGTTCATCTTTGCATCGTCTTGCAGATCTTGAATTGTTTTTCCTGCATCCTAGTTGTTTTTAAGAGATCTTTTCTTATTTTTTCATTAGCTGCAATGGTGTCTTCAAAGTCTGAAAGTCTATTTTCACTTTCATTCAGGCGGTTTTGCCAGCTTATGATTGAAGTTTTAATTTCTGCTATATCATTTTGAATCTGCTTCATGCATTCTATTTCTTTCCTACATTGCTCATTCAAGGATTCCATCATTTTTCTATTCTCCTCTATTTTTTTATCAGTGTCCTCTTTAGAAGCACTTAGTGCCTCTTGCATTATGCTTATCATTTCTTGTTTTACTTCAGAAATTATTTCTGATCTGAGTTCCTGTATACCTTTCTGCAGTTGTTTCTTTACTTCAGACACTATTATTTCAGAGATTTCAGGTGTGTGATTTCCAATTTCTCATACGCTATTATCTCCTGCATGTGTTCTGAGTGGGATTGGATCCTGAGAATGTATTTTGTTCCTTTTCTTTGTCATTTTGTAGAGCACTGTCTTCTGACCTTTTGTGTAGAGCTTCTTAGAGTTATTTCCGTAGTACCAGGCCTGGATCTACCAAGTTCCACCTCATCCAAGTGGATGTGGCTTGCATGTGACTGCTGTGCTCCATTTTTTTTTTTTTTTTTTTTTGCTGCATCCCTTGGAAGTAAATCTGCTATGCCACTCTGGCAAAATGCTCTGTTCCTGGATCAGCTGGGTGGGTCTTGCCTCCAGCCTCTCTGCCTGGAGTTCTACCACAGGGTCCCACATTGGACCTGTCTGATGGAGAAAGTTGCACTCACACTCCAGGCCTTGTCACCCTGTGGAGTGAGGATCCAGCAGGCCCTGCGTAGTCCCTGCTGAGCCTGCATATTGGCTGGAGTGAGGATCTTCAGGGCCCCAGGTGGTATCACTCACACACCAGGCCTGGGCACTGGCTAGAGTCTCCATAGTTTTTCTTTCAAAAAACTTAATTGTCTGTGCTTGTGTAAGCTGCTTTGAATCATTATTTGGATGAACTTGATTACAAATATTTAAACTGTTTTGTGCATACATACCTTCCTGTACTGATGTCCACACCTCAGCAGTATGTCACAGCAGTGAGAATAATTGATGAACCTATGTTGACACACACATCCAAAGTCTACATTATATTTTTATTAGAATAATTTTTCAGGTGTTTACAATAGTCTTTGTGAGATAGTAAAAACACATCATGACACAAACATTCATGGCAAAAAAACTTGTATATTCTTTTTTTGGGAGCTAAAAGTTCTTCAAGATGAAGGATCTTGTTCTCAGAATTTTTGTATTTTCTCAAACATGTTGAAATCCTAATATTCCTAGTAATGGTCTTTAGGGCTGAAGCTTTTGGAAAATGATCAGATTTGATGACGAGACCTTTCAGGTGTGATTAAAAGTCCCTAAGAAGGGAAGGGTTTGCAGCTCAATGATAAAGCACTTGCATAACATTCATGAGACACTGATTAAGCATCAAAACTTACAGGAAATGAAAAATAAAATGGAAGAATCATCAGAAAGACCCTTCTCACTGGTGGACATGGCAGGAAGTTGGCGGTCTGTAGCCAGGAGAAGTACTCACCAGAGCCCTAGCATGTTGGCGTTCTAATCTTGGCCTTCCAGGAAGATAAACAATGTAAAAAGTGTTAATTATTGAAACTGTACTATAATTCAGCTTTTAAAAAAAGATAAGTATACAGCTACATTCTCTTAATTCATTGATTAGAGGCATCTGCTCTAATAGTGTTTGTAAATAGAATATCGTGCATGCACCTTGTACAACAAAAAACCAGTATGAAAACAATGTGCAATGTATTAATTATTGAATCTGTCCTACTAATTTGATTTGAAACTGTCTCATTGCTATTTGTTCTTTAATAAAATAAAATAAAAAAAGAAAGACTGTTAAAAGTAAATCTCTGTTATTAAAAAGTGAACTCGCTGTCCAGACGAAGCCCAGGCCTGTTGTATGAGTGAGTGAGACCTTTTTGCTGTGCTCTCGAGACCCCTCCACCCATCTGGAGCCAGCCCACGTCCACCTTGTGAGTGAGAATTTTCACTTCCACCATGCTCTCTGGACTCCTCCAGACCTGTCCAATTCTAGGCCCTGCAAGTGTGTGGAAGAGCTTCTGTGCTTCCCCGTGCCCACACCCCTGCACCTGCTATTCCTGTCTGGACCAAGCCCAGGCCAACATGTGAGTGATAGCACTGCACTCTCGGGACTCATCCACCCCTCTAGAGCCAGCTCAAGACTGCCTTCTGAGTGAGAACTTCCACTTCAGCCGCCCTATCAGGACCCCTCCACACCCACCCAAGCCCAGGCCCAGAGAGTGTATGGAACAACGTCTGCCCTCTCCTGAACCCCCTGGACTCCTACAGACTCAGTCCAGGACTGTCATACAAGCTGAAGTGACACTCCAAGGCTGAATTACCAGCAGAGAGACTAGGGGCAAAAATCACCAAGTTAATCCACAACTAGAACATCTTGCCAGAGGGACATAACAGGTTCACTTCCAAGGGATGCGGCCGGAAGAAGCTGAGTACAGCAGCCAGACCCAGGCCAGGCCCAATTGGATGAACTCAAACTTAGCACATCTGCACCCGAATTTAAGCAGATACTAAGGTTATAGATGCACCAAAGTTCTACACCAAAGGGCAGAGGAAAGAGCTATAACAAAAGGACCAACAGAAGGAGCAAAATAAATCTCAGGCCATGAGACCACCCAGAAAAAGTGCAGAGGACACTACCTCAGCTGAAATGTCTGAATTAATAGCTTCTAAAGGAAAGAAACAACAGCAGAAATGCATAGAGGAAATCAGATCAGAATTAAACTCTGACAGAAAAAAAATCTCTGAATTGATAGCTTCTAAAGTAAAGAAACAATGGCAGAAAGGTATAGAGGAACTCAGATCAAAATTATTCTCTGAAACAAAAAAGATATCTCTAAATTAACAGCATTTGAAGTAAAGAATCAAATGTAGAAACATAAAGGAAATAAAATGAGAACTAATCTCTGAAGTAAAAGAATTAAAAACTGCTTCTCAAGAAGACACAAATAAAAAATAGGGGGAAAAAACAGAAAAAAATAGACTAGATTAGAAGTGACGGATTGCTTGAATGAGCAATACAAGAAAGAAACAGACCACATGAAGCAGAGTCACAGAGATACAGAGGAAGTTAAATTTCAATCACAAGCTTGCAAAACCATCTGAGTGAAAGTTAAGACAGAGATTCAGATCTTGATGCTGGTGCAGCTAGTGAAAAGGTGAGAAAGGATCTCATAAAAACAACTAGGTTACAGGAAAAAATAACTCATCACCTGTAAGATGATGCAAAGGTGAACGACATGAGACTAATATGTAACAATGAGAAAGAACAAGTCAATACAAATGATAGAAAAGAATATGGGCAGTAGTAATAGCAGAAAACTTCACTAAAATAAGGAAACAATCTGACATTCAGAATACCAATAACTTCAACCCAATTAAAAATACACTGAGACATATAATAGTCAAACTCCCAGAAATCCAGCAAAGAACAATATACTGAAAGCTTCTAGAGAAAACATACAGATCACATTCAAAAGAAAATCCATCAGAATTACAGTCAACTTCTCTTCATAAACCATGAAGGCAAGGAGAGTATGGAGCAGAGCTCTTCAAGTCCTCTATGAAAATAAATTCCAGCCAAGACAACTATACCCTGCACACCTCTCTCTCAAGTTTGATGGAGAAATGAAATACTTCCATGACAAAGAACACCCAAAAAATTTCATGATGACAAAGCAACTCTACAAAGATTACTAAAAGATGTTCTAGAGAAGGATCAAAATGATCAGAACTTGGCAAACAAGGACAGAAGGAACTCAAAAAATAGGGCAAACAGTTACACAGAAGAAAAAGAAGTAAACAACAGCAGGGAAGTAACATGTCATCATAAATCAGTACATCTCAATTATAACCAACAATGTAGATGGGCTCGGTCCATCAATTAAAAGAAATAGACTGGCACAGTACATTAGGAAACAAAAATCCAACAATATGTTGTATACAAGAAACACACTTAACTCATAAAGAAATTCATAGGCTGAAAGTCAAAGGATAGAAAACAATCCTACATGCCCCAGCACCTCAGAAAAAAACAGAGGCAGCAATCCTGTTCCCAGACAGTCTCAAGTTCAAACCAAGGATGATCAAAGAAACAAACAAACAAAAAAAAAAAAAAAAAAAAAAAAAAAAAAAAAAAAAAAAAAAAAAAAAAAAAAAAAAAAAAAAAAAAAAAAAAAAAAAAAAAAAAAAAAAAAAAAAAAAAAAAAAAAAAAAAAAAAAAAAAAA